>CABFOV010004023.1:0-14024 GCA_902141375.1 Timema poppense | reverse complement strand
CCCTGCTACTTGTCTCAGGTCCCTTCCCCAAGCTTTGTTGTGATCGGCACTGCTACATCCCACTGAACTACCTTCACTAACCCTGCTATATCCCACTGAACTACCTTCACTAACCCTGCTATATCCCACTGAACTACCTTCACTAACCCTGCTACATCCCACTGAACTACCTTCACTAACCCTGCTACTTGTCTCAGGTCCCTTCCTCAAGTTTGGTTGTGAGGGAACAGTTTTCAAATCCGAGTCCCCTTCCATAGTTCACACTTTCAAACACTGTCAAACTATATTGACAATCGAACACTAACATTTCACAAGATCTCTTTCATCAATGGGAACAATTACATAAGCTTAACAACCACAACACTACCACTTATAAGAAGCAAACCAAAATTACATTTACCTGTGACAGAACGCCAAGTGTTAGCATATATCTTATTATACAGACGGACTAGGATGGATTCAACTAGTCCTCTCCCCGGTAAGAGCCGATAATACTCGAGCGCTTCCGATGTTAGTTGGGAGAGGGGAAGGGGTCCGCGCAAGCAGCGGGAATATCATTGAGTATTGTGACAGTGCTTCTGATGTTAGTGTGTTGTCATTGTAGAGAGGGAAGGGGGCGTGGGGGCAGCGCACAAATAGCTAGAATATCGTTGAGTATTGTGACACAAATTGAGACTCAGGTAGATTTTATTTTATGCTTTTATTTCCCGTTAAAATTTAACTCAAAATCAATAAACTAGAAATGTCTGGGGACTAGCCTAGTCCTACTAGTCCATTGACGGCACGCCACTGGTTATAATGTTTTGTCACGACATCCTCAATATTATTAAATAACTTTTGTACTTAATTAAGATATTTACTTGAAGTTAATAGGAACTCGAAATTAATTCCCGAATTCACAAACGTACGCATTCTATCCCTATTTTGAAATAGATCTAACCAGTCCCCCTCATTACAACCTATCCCTATCTCTAACCAGCTCTAACCAGTACACCTCAATACACCCTATCACCTTCTGGTTTATTCTAATTTTATCTTCCTATCTAAATCTAAATATTTTCCACTTGGCTGGTAAGTATGTAGGAATGACCACTTACTTTACCTGGCTGGTAAGTAAGTAGGAATGATCCACTTACTTTACCTGGCTGGTAAGTAAGTAGGAATGACCATTTACTCCACCTGGCTAGTAAGTATGTAGGAATGACCACTTGCTCCACCTGGCTGGTAAGTATGTAGGAATGACCACTTAATCCAACTGGCTGGTAAGTATGTAGGAATGACAACCTCCTCAACCTGGCTGGTAAGTATGTAGGAATGACAACCTCCTCCACCTTGCTGGTAAGTATGTAGGAATGACCACCTCCTCCACCGGGCTGGTAAGTATGTAGGAATGACCACCTCCTCCACCGGGCTGGTAAGTATGTAGGAATGACCACCTCCTTCACCGGGCTGGTAAGTATGTAGGAATGACCATCTCCTCCACCGGGCTGGTAAGTATGTAGGAATGACCACCTCCTCCACTTGGCTGGTAAGTATGTAGGAATGACCAGCCCCTCTCCCTGGCTGGTAAGCATGTAGGAATGACCACCTTCTCCACCTTGCTGGTAAGCATGTAGGAATGACCACCCCCTCCCCCTGGCTGGTAAGCATGTAGGAATGACCCCCTCCACCTGGCTGGTAAGCATGTAGGAATGACCACCTCGTCCACCTTGCTGGTAAGCATGTAGGAATGACCACCTCGTCCCCCTGGCTTGTAAGTATGTAGGAATGACCCCCTCCACCTGGCTGGTAAGCATGTAGGAATGACCCCCTCCCTATACTTCACTCAGTGGTCGCTCCGGACCCTGCCAGGACGAAGGCAACAGTGGAATGTTGATAATTTATGTTCGCCATTAATCCAGTTCGTACGATGTAATGAAACACGACTATCGGAAGGAAGGAGGGGGTCAAAATGTTATAAATGAGGGAATAGATCTTTGAATGTGTCACTGTGATATAGTAAATATGTAACATATCAACCCGTCATCGGCATCAGGGTCCCGAGCTGTGTGTGGTGGGTCCCTCGTGTTTGGGAGCGCCACGGACTTGTTACAATTGTGAGTTACAAGCGGGTGCTAGTATGCGCGTTGAACGAGCGTTTGTATCCGAACACAAAATCTCCTGTCGTGTTGATTAATGTGACAGCGCGCATTCAAACATAGCCTGAGAGGCAAAACATTGACAAATCAACTTACACGCCCGCACCCCAAAAAATAGATGAATTCTAGAGCACGCTGAACAAAATAATTAAGTTATATAGTAGGCCTATAGTAGAATTACTCAATATATTTGGTCTACCTTTGTGATATAGTGGTCAGAGTTCCTGAATACAGGTCTATAAGTTCCGGGTTCGATCTCTGGCATTTCCAAAATTTATCTGTGAAGCAGTTGGTCTGGAACGGGGTCAAACCCAGTCTCGTGAGGACCAATGAGGAGATACTTGGATAAAGAAGTGGCAGCTCTGGTTTATAAAACTGAGATTAATGGCCGATGGGCTCGTTGTGCTGACCACATGACACCCTCTATCCACAAAGGTTGGTACTATCATTACAAACGGCGGCAGCCGCTCGGTTGGTATAGCTCGTTTACGGGCCCGCACCATGGGGAGTTCTGTAGTTTACTAAATGACGTTAAGCCCTCCGCATCGGTAGGCATGTGAACTAAATGTCAGGCTCGTCTAGTCTGGTTTGCTGGTGACTGGGAGGACGGAGTTCATCTACTGGTCGAGTGTAGGCCTACTAATTTTTTATTAAATAGGTCTTCAATCTACCCTCATGAAAATGTCAATACCTTACTTCTAAATTCTATACTACTCATACCTACTTCATTAGACTATCTAAGAGGCTATTACAAGGACGGGCAGTAATAAATTATGTTGAGATACCAAGCTATTTTTCCAAGCACAAGCTCAAAACATTCCATACATTCTGTTAATGGCGATGGCTTTAGAACGTTTTTAAAATGTCCACAGAAACACGTACGTCTTAATAATAAGTAAATTACACGGTACAGAATTTATCTTTCCTTTATCTAAAAATGGCGAGATTTATCTAAAACCAATAAGATTTGTGAAACGAACTAATATATATTATTTCAGAAACAAGACGGAGAAAAAGAGCATCACATTCATCCAAGGAGCTTAAACTAAATAATATACACTTTTACGGATGCACGTTGAGAAAAAAGTAACTTCTTGGTCCACCAAAGGGAATAACAATCAACTCCCGATTCCCAAAATATCAATTAAAAATTAAAATATATTTTTCACTAGCTTAGAAGCTGTTGGTTTTAAACAAAATCTTTTACTTTTAGTAGTAATACAAGGCAAACGGGTAGTAAGACACAGTACTAAAAATAAATACAATAGTACTACAAAATTATACAGATAAGCTATTTCTTATATAAATAGTTGCGGTAATATGATCAAAATGGGAAATTTCCACTGATGTAAAGTAGGCCTACCTTAAACAAATATGTTAATGAGTTTTAATTTTGTTTGTAATGTTAAACGGAGTCTAGCTATTAAATTTAATCCAATCGTAAGAGTTAATTTCAAGAAAATATTTTTTCTCTTTTTACCCTTTCAGAAAACTACCCTTACTTTTAGGGCTGGATATTTAATTCCAAAAAATCACTTTGGGAAGTCTTATGAAAACCTTGGATACCAAGTTTTAACCCAATCGGTAAAATTGTTTCGGTTTTAGTTTAAGAAAAAGACAGAAAGCATCACGAAAATAACTTTTTCGCGCTTAGAAGAGAGTCATGAGGCATCGACATTTATCAAAATATCGAGTTCCTTTTTTTAAATATCAAAACACTTCTCTCTCCGAGGGGCTGAGGGAAAGTTATAATCAGGTTTAGCTAATATATGGTATTTTCTGCATTACAGACAAATAATGACGCAGTTAATTAAACCTAAATGGTTCTAAATTAGACACTAGGGGATGAGGGCGTGGGGGGCTCTCTAGAAACAGCGACTCATTAATATAGTGCCATCACTCTTGAGTGACGATTAACAAACAGGAGGTCCCAGGGGTCACGTGACGTGATGATCCTCAATACTAAGCAGATTCACGAACCTACACTAAACTTAGAAAATAGTCCTTTGTCACACCAAGATATTCCTTAAATAGGATTTTATTTATAGATGTATAGTTTAGTTAGAAACCTTAACAATT
This sequence comes from Timema poppense, assembly GCA_902141375.1. NCBI lineage: Eukaryota > Metazoa > Arthropoda > Insecta > Phasmatodea > Timematidae > Timema > Timema poppense. Next base: position 9,807 of record CABFOV010004023.1, on the reverse strand, counting down.
ATTTATGTATCTATAAATAAAATTAAAATAATTTGAAAATTACAAATGGAAATGGGAATTGAACCCAGAACCCATGGAAATCGATCCTGCATTCAGGTGTTATTTTTTATCGTTACTTAATTTTATTGAAAGATATGTACAGTCACAGATTTTTCCAGAGCCAAAGGTTAATTTTCATTTTCACATTAATATATATCCTATGTTGCTTTTATAGATTGTGTGGCAATATATTGTTAACCTGAAATTTTGAAATAGCTATGGCTTAATCTGAATTTAAAATTTAGTTTTGTTTCGCTGATTCTTTCGCAATAACCAGTCATGGTAGCAGTGATATTGTGCCACTGTATGCCGCATATTGTTTGAGGGAAATCGGTATTTGCAAAGAAAACCTCTACATCTCTACCGGCGAGGGCTCAACGCCAGGATGATGGAACAAAATCTGGACTATTTATAAAGGGACAGAACCTGCAAAATTTTCAGAATTCAAGTTAACTTAATGAAGAATTTTGTTGCTTTTCTCATCCTGGCCCAACATTTACTCAAAACATTTTTCAGCCGATGCAGTTGGCCAAAACAAAAATACCCTTGCATGTAAATTTAGAATTGATCTGCTTCATTGGTATAACAGCGTGAGATGTAAGTTTCTCTATTAGTTACCTGTTCTGGCTCGACGCATATGTACTAATTACGCTAATATAATAGGAACGGTACCAGGCCTTACTAGTGGCAATCGTGGGGTATGGGGCCATCACCTGGGCCCACGGGCTGAGGAATATCCTACCAGTAAAGAAACTGCTCAGATTACAAAAGAACGTACTTATGAGGATGACTGGTTCTTGATGCATTAACAACAGTTGGGTATAAGACCGTTAGACCTGCGGATTAGGAAGAAATCTGCATGTTACTGGCTGAAGAAAGGGGCGTTTGAGATGGTGGAAAGGTTGGCTAAGGCTGGATTGAGAACCTTGGTATGAATAAATAGGGCCCTTGAGGATGAATTACAAAAAGGATGAGGAAACAGTGGAAATGGTAGGCGGACATTTTCACTGTTACCGTCGATAGCGGAAAGAGTAGAACTAGAACATTTCAATCCTTCTCAGGGGCTCGTTCATTTCCTGACTGGAAAGGGACCGTATAAAGCTTCTTTATGCGAACAGGGGCTGGCGGAAAGTCCAATATGTGATTGTGGAGAGCTGGCAACGCCAACATGTGATTTTGGAATGCTATGAAATGGAGGAAATCAGGAGGTAACTGGAAGATTGTGTCATTGGGAAGACAGTTTGAACAATGGTAAGGAATGAGAAGGAATACAATCAGCTGGATATTTTGGCGGACAAAGTGTCGAAAGAAGAGAAGGTAAGATACGTTCAGGAAATACTGGTGAGGAGAGCTATTGCTAACCGTGGTGCGTGACAAAGAGAGGCTCAATCAGGTGGATTCAGTGACCTCCGAAGTAAGTACAAATGAAAGTGAAGTGTAGTTTGAACGAAGTAGGTAGGGAGGTAGTGTTGATCATACACAAAGCACATAGAATTACAAGGGACAGAAGAAACTGGCAAGCAGACGCAACACGATGAGACTAGCCGCAGTACGTCTGGAAGAGGGACCGTCGCTGGAGTTTCCAGTCGCTGAGTTGACTGAAGAAAAGGGAAGGCACACCCAAGAGTCAGCGTGGGGTGCTCAAATCCGGAGAGATGACTCAAGATGATGACGGAGCTCACCCCGAGGTAATCCAGCTCCATACTCTTGGGAACAAGAAAGAAGATGGCGAGGACAGTGGATGGGCCTCCTAGATTATCGGAAGAAGGAACGGTTGCAAATGTAGGCAACGTGTACCAGGAAGGACTAAAGTAATATTAAGGTAAGAAGGTACTTAATTTGAGGACAAATATCACATTTTTGAATTTATTATTTTTATTACAGTTTGAAATCTGTAGAATAAGAATATGCAGTTGAAAAAATATTGGATTAACGTTTCAATTATAATTTGCATTTTATATAGGGGCGGTGATGACTTGCAGCCACGCCCCTTTTTTAAACATTTGGAAAATCTATCATAACTTCAATACTACTGGATACAGATTTCTGAACTAAGCCTTGCTTTGAATGGGAATTTTCAAGCCTTATGTTGGTGCCTCTGTCAATGACCACTTATTATATTCTCTCTGTTACTGAACAGCTGTTTCAAGGCTTTCTTCCAGGTTCTTAATCCTAAACTAGCGTAATGTAGGTTAGTTCTAGGATAAATTAGTTACTAGGGTAGTTTAGGGATTTGAATAATTAAATCTTATTAGATTATGTTTAAAATACCCGGGGCGGACCGACTGGAGTGATACAAAAATAGTAAGTGGGATCAAATTAACTTAGATTTAAATAGTACTAGATTAGATAAATTAAATAAAATACATATAGGAGAATAGAGCAATTAACGTTTGTATATAAATAGGACTCAGGTTAAAATTGTTATAAACTGAGTCGAATAGTCAGGGACAATAAAATAAAGTTCTTTAAACATGATCAGTAGAGCAAGTATTTTTTTAAATTGCTAGAAAATGGTTTATAAAAACTGCATTTATGACCCCAAAAATTAAAAATATGCCCTCTAAAACAAAAAGCATACCCTTTAAATCAAAACAAAAATTCCCCTTAAAACAAAAAAATTATCAATAAAATTTACAGTGATTTATTTAATACCTTACAAAATTATTTGAGAAAATAATAGGTGCATGAAACAAAATAAAAATGACCTAAACATTATAATTTAGTTGTTTGACTGTTTGTGTCAACAGAAATTCTTCACTTTACCAACCAATTTTACTAACTTAACCTATAAAACCAAAACAAGGAATAACCAAGAAAAACCACTAAATTATTTTACAGTTTCTGTGGCAAACTCAAAAAAGTATTGCCTAAAAACATGTCCTAGATGAGATAAAAAAACTCTTAAAATACAATTTAAATTTTTACAGTTTCTCTGACAAACTGAAAGTTTCAAACAAAAAATATTACGTATTTCAGGTAAAATGATACAAAAATCTCCCTTATATTGAAAATACCAAAAGATGCAAAATAATAGCTCAAAAATAACAAAATACCTTAAAAATTACTGAAAAAATTGAAAATATGCCATATCACGTAAACTACGAAAATATGCTTAAATATGCCTTAACAAAGCTACTTAAATCAGTTTAGATTCTTATGAAACAATTTGTATACACTTGAACAATATTATAGGTTTGTCAAAAAAAAAAGTAAAATCCTAGAAATCCTAGCCCTAATGATCAGACTTAAATTATATAAAATGTTATATATATAATTTGATGTGCTGTATTGTATATATATTATTTTAATATATTTAATGTAGTTAGTATATAGGCCTAATTACCACGTGTGCGGCCCACCCAATGTCTCGGAATATAAAATGAGGCCATTAGCTAACTTCAAGTTGGACAACCCTGGTCTAAATAATCACTCTGGCAGTAAACTGACTGTTTATAATGGCAAGATAGGTGTTTGAATCCTGATTGAGTGCATTGAGGGTGCTTTTTTTTAAAAAACAAACAAATGGTTTTCCACTATTCCTCCACGCAAATGTGAGTAAACTTCCTTTAAATTTTACCTCCCATACCCCTAACACACAGGCATAATTAGTACTTATGTATGTATAGCAAACAGATATCGAAATGAAGTGCTAAAAATTCATTTATATGTAGAATAGTTATAACTATTCATTTAGAGTACAACCCAAACGGGTAATAAGACACGGTGCTAAAAATATATATGTTATTCAGTTAAATACAGCTTTGGTTCAATTCCGGGGATCGGTGGTTCCTCTTGTTAAACAAACTAGCGCACTGTTTGTGATTGGTGTGCTTTTGGAATGTGTCTGTTTAGAATGTACACGCTAAATACCCCCAATAAAAACCACTGTAACTGTGATTGTAAACTCACATTCCCAGAATCAACCCCTCTCCCCCGTCCTTGACTGGTGTGGCTACATAACGCTCCACGGGAAGCCTATGGCGAGGGGGATCTCGGCGCGAACCTGTGCGCTCTTTATAAACCACCCCTGCCCGCATTCCACTGTTTAGAGCGGTCTGCACGCTGCATACCTCTCAAGGGGTAGTGTTGCAATAATCTAACTGGGCAGAACGTTTAAAACTTTAAATGGGGCAAGCCATCAATTTGTGCAGTTCACCTGGGCCCCGTTGAAATTTGACAACCATAAACATCAACAGCTTGTTCATATTGGCATGTGAGCTATTCGCATTATTAAAAATAAACCAACACGCTTCGGCGTTTTCATGATCTAAAGCGTCAATCTTGCAATATACTAGACATCTGATTACAGGAAGGTTAGGGTTTGAATCCCTGTCGGGTTTACTGAGTTTTTTATTAAATTGTTTCCTACTCTCCTTTTACGCAAATACGAGTACACTTCCTCTATACTAAACCTTCTTCATCCCTGACACATTATAGTATTTAGTACATAGCCGAACAACATGAACGGGTAGTAAGACGCAGTGTTAAAAAAACTTTTTTTTGTTCTAATACTATTATTTGTTATAAGTGATTTAAAGTTTTTAGCAGCTTGTATTTGTTTGAAGACCTAGACGCAGATGGGAAGATAGGATTAGAATGGACCCTAAAGAGAAAGGGTGTAGTAATGAGGTTGACTGGGTATAACTAGATCAAGATAGGGATAGGGTGTAATGAGGAGGACTGGATAGAACAAGCTCAATATAGGGATAGGGTGTAATGAGGTGGACTAGATTTAACTAGCTCCAGATAGAAATAGGTTTTGATGAGGTAGACTGGATATAACTAGCTCAAGATAGGGACAGGGTGTAATTAGGTGGGTTGGATATAACTAGATCAAGATGGGGATAGGGTATAGTGAGGTGGACTGGATAGAACTAGCTCAAGATAGGGATATAGTGTAATTAGGTGGACTGAATAGAACTAGTTCAAGATGGGGATAGGCTATAGTGAGGTGGACTGAATAGAACTAGTTCAAGATAGGGATATAGTGTAATTAGGTGGACTGAATAGAACTAGTTCAAGATGGGGATAGGCTATAGTGAGGTGGACTGGATATAACTAGCTCAAGATGGGGATAGGGTATAGGGAGGTGGACTGGCTATAACTAGCTCAAGATAGATATCGGTTTTAATGAGGTGGACTGGATATAAAAAGCTCAAGATAGCGATAGGGTGTAATTAGGTGGACTGGATAGAACTAGTTCAAGATGGGAATAGGGTGTAATGAGGTGGACTGGATAGAACTAGATTAAGATAGGGATAGGTTGCGTACTTTTGTAAGTGTGCCAATGAGCTTTCAAATTTCTAATGCCATAAGGTAAGGAAGGATGTAACTATTTATTTTGAGTAAGGGTGTAAAATCATATTGAGTTAAAACAACCAGAAAATAAGTAAGTTAAAATAGAGTATTAGCTTGTTGATACAATTATTTTTTAATTAGAAGTATTTAAAGTGCATTTTCTGAAACTATCGATATTATCAACATACGTCATTCTAACTAACTTAAAATTAGTGGATCACTTGAGTTCAAGCTGAAAGTAGCAGCACTGGCAACTGCTACACATTCAACTTAGATCTCTGTATAGCAGACAACAGCAGATAGGTGTTGAGCCCCGCTCTGCTCCCTGCTCCATTTCTTCAATTCACACTTGAAAATTTCAGTTTTTAAAATTTATTCGGTGATTTTGATGGGTCCTTTTACCTGCTTGCCAAATTTAAATTTTCGATCACACTTAAAATGTTCATTTTCTCTTTTATAAACCACACTTTCCTCCATCTTTCTCTCATTTAGCGGGATCCCATTTAAAATTTACAATGTTTAGACTTTTATGGCTATTTGGCGTGGTAGCTTTACTCACTTGGAATTTCATATTTCTACCATATTGGGAACCAGTTGTTTATATTAGTTTGGGAGATTTTACCACCTTCCCTCAACAATAAGTACTAAAAATTAGACATTTCAATATTTAAGACTTATTTGGTTATCTGGTATGTTTATACCTGAATCCTAAATTTAAATTCTATCAATTTTAAAAGTATGTTACTATGTATACTTTCCTAAATTTCCCAGGGTACCACTTATAAATAAACATTTTTCAGATTCTTATAATTATTAGGGATGGTCCCTCTAGCTGACTGCCAAATTTAAATTTTCTACCACACTTGAAAGAAGTTATTTATATTAATTTTGTGAGTTTTGAATCCCTAGCCCCCATTCCCTCTTCACCAGTGCATCTTAAGACCCGGCATGTCAGTGTCGTACACAAATAACTGTGATATTCATATTTTGAAACTCTAAAGAGCCCCAGATAATAAACTTCATTGAGATGGGAGGAAGTAAGATTCCCCACCCCTTCTAACCCTCTCCACCCCATGAGGAGATCAAATTTAAAAACACAATTCTAGAAAGAAACATTCATTTCAAATTTTAAGGCTCTATGTCCGCTAGTTCAAAAGATACATGTATTTTGAAAATTTTCAAACCCGCTTTTTCACCCCTTAAAGGTAAAATTTCGCAAAATAGTTTCGGCTCCAGCCCGAGGGACAGGTATACAGACAAACGGAAATTCATAAACCCCTTTTTTGATTCGGGTGTCATGAAACGTCAACATTCATCGAAACTTCGAGTTCAAATCTTTTTTGTACGATAACAATAATTGCTCTACCTGTAAGATTGCGTTAAAGTAATAAGTAAATTTGCATTACTTGTCAAAGTGATCAACCATATCATTAGGGCTTATAAATATTACATTTATTTTTCCAAAGCGATGTTTCAACTGTTAGAAAAGGCTAAATAGCCGTGAATGGACTGTGTGAAATATTATATACAGTATTATATGTCTACATCTATTTGTACTTACTTCCATTTCATATTAACAAATGACCTATTATATGATGCATAAAAGAGATGTATTCAACACAAACAACTGTAAAAATATTACCAGTATTTCAAAGCACTATATATTTTTAATATTTTCAAGAGGAAAAAAACAACAATTACATTTCAATAATAATATACACTAGTAAAGTCCCTTGCCTTGGAACATATAGGTTTAGCAAAAATATAATATAAACTATTGAAATATCTCTTTTATACTTAACAAATAGTTTTACCACGGGTGTTCTAGTATTTCTTAATCCTAAAACTCAATCGAATTGCGTGCTTGTCAACAGTCAGGTTAAAATCAGTTTAAGACACAAGATAGAGCACATAAGTTTTAATTTCTAGTTTTTAGTGTTGATACATTTTTGGCTGTCGGTAATAACAGGTTACAGAGTAAAGTAGAACTCATGCATTGAACCCAAAATGGCGAACCCAGTTTCGCCAGAGGCATTTATGTGCGTGAAAAGTTCCCGTTTTTCTCAAGGCAGGACGTTAAAATCAGCATCGCTTCAGGGCTTAGAGATTTTTATTTTATTGCATTTTTGCTAAAGGATAAAATGTGAAGTTATGTTTTGTATATTTGTAAAAATAAATGGCAAGTTCCATACATTTAATTCCCTAAAAATGTAGTATTAAAAGCTTGTATAAATGAAATGAAATTAAATATAAATATATATTTATTGTTTTTACTTTAACTAAATAAAATTATACTTTACCAAGTTTAGTTTAAAAATATTTGTCAGAATATGAATATTAAAATAAAAGGATCTATTATTATTATTATTATTATTACTATCATTCTTACTACCCGTTAGGTTTATACGCACTTAGGCTAATATGAAATGATAGGGTGGTTGTGAGATGAAATGGAGGACCTACAGCTTAACGTGGGATCTGAACCTACGGTGGAGGCCTGGCATTCCACACATTCACAAGTTGTGATTAATACACGTCTTGTCAGAGGTGAAGGAAGGGTTCGGTAATGATAAATCTGTGCCGGGACAGAGGATTGAACCCCAGACCTCCAACACAGAAGTCCGACACCTTACCCCTAGACCACCAGGTCAGCTAAATGGATCTACAAAAGCAGCTAAAATAAATGCATGGTTACTACAATGAGTTATAAATGTATGTATTTACCATCCTTTGACAGAGTTTGTTAAATATGAAAACTCTAAAAATAGCATAATCTGTAATCTAATAATAGACTGGATCACCGATGGTGGGGAGATTGGGGTTTAAATCCCCGTTTGGTATTCTGAGGATAGATTTTCCTAAATGGTTTTACAACCTGCCTTCACACAAATGTAGGTACATTTCCACTAAATTAAACCATCCTTACCCGGCTTGGTAACGGTACCAATAAAAAATCAACTACGCACATATTAACACATATTATGTCGAATTAAATTACGGCTGCGGTTTTATTTGAATATTATACCGTACATAAAATACTTTACAATTAAAACTAATTGACATCAATAAACTGTTACAAGTATAATCTTATGTCAACAAAAATTGAGTGTGTTAAAATTCAAGAGAATGAAATGGAATTGTGCAGCCACCCAAAAAGACCAAACAGACTTCTAGGCCAGTGATTCGACCCAGCTGCCCAGAAGATCAAATGCCTCTCCTCGAACTTGAGTGCATTAAGTGACACTGACGGAAGTGGTTACTTGTACCTAGAATATTGTTTGGGCTGAGGCACGATTGTAACTGAAAATGAAAGACAATGCACCATTGCATCTGTGAATTATTATTTTACATTGTAAAAAGCACTCTAAACGTCAGTTATATCTCGCTTATCTTTGAAAATAAATAAAATAAACTGAAAACTGTACATTCTTTCCTGCAAACATGATCATAAGTGTGTATTTTATATAAACTTTTAAAATACTAAAATGAATATTAAATTTTATGGGAACCATCTTCTTGCCTGTAAAAATTGTCCCACTACAATATTTATTATTAAAATTCAGAACTGACGCTTCAAATTCACGAAAAGAATATTCAAATAACTTTTTATTTCCAGTTGTAAAGACAGCTAGTTTCGTATACCTTTCATTTTGATCATTGAACTGAAACAATTTGCGTCAAATGTCGTTGGAATGAGCTAAGTTTACATTTTTGCATATGTTATTATAGGCTAGTTCAGATAAATTAATTAAAGCTGTTTATGTAACCATTGGTGTTTTTCAACTTTCATTTTAAAATAAACTATATTTTAAAACAATGAACCCCTATTTAAATAACTAGTTACAGCTGTACGTCTGCACTGCGTTTCAACGATCAGTAAGGCACGGCCTCCTCAATATTAGGTTTTATTTTTAAAATTTGTGGCCATTAAAATCTCTTTCTGTCCATCTAGTAATTTATCAAAACATACCGGTAGTTAAAATATTGTTATATTAACACATATATAAAAATAGTGATATATATAATGCTGTTTGAAAAGGAATCCAGTAGTTAGATGGGAAAGAAGCGTGTTAAGTTGGTTTGAGCTTGTTGAGAGGACGAGTGTGGATCGAGTGATGAATACAGACTATGAAGGTAGAGTGTGTGGATCAAAAGGAAGAGGTAGGTCTTGTAAGACGAGGCTAAATGTTGTACACGAATGTGTGAAAAATAGAAATATTAATAGTTCTAAGAATAAAAGAGCATGCTCGGCGTATGGATGTTGTTGAAGCGAAGAGACTCAAGGAGAGGGAAGTGGAAAGTTAGTGAGGATGAATTTAAGATAGGAGTTGTTTTATGAGCTACATGCACAGATTCTTGCCTACCCCGTAAGGGAACGGCGTGTGTGTATGTATGTATGTATGCATGTATGTATGTATGTATGTATGTATGTATGTATGTATGTATGTATGTGTGTATGTGTGTATG
>CABFOV010004022.1:27325-43620 GCA_902141375.1 Timema poppense | reverse complement strand
TTAAATATTATATTCTTGAAAAAATTAATAATTATTACTAGGCCATCAACATATCAAGGTCAACAATATATAGAAAATAAATAAAACAGTCATATAGGTTTCTTGTATAGACCTAAAATTTGACTGTCAGAATTTGACTGTCAGCTAAGTGACAGCTGCTAAACACATGGTTTTGCAGATCATATGTTTCGGCGTAGGGATAGATAATTTGGTCTGGTTACTTTTCAGAGCTGTCAGATGTCAGCTGTGAGCTGTCAGTCAGCACCAAAGAAGTCGTATGAGGGGTAGTTTAAGTGATATGTATCGTGGAATACAATACAAACAAAATCCCGTTTAGTTTCCAAAATGTGAAATAGTTTATAACCCAAAGTACTTCACGTTTTAATGGAGCATATGTCTTAAAACATATTTATAATAATAGATTTAATTCCATATGTCAATGCAACATATTTAAATAAATACTACTACCCAATCGAATTGACTTTCTTAAATAGTGTATTTTTAATTGGGAAAAAGTTTTTAAAAATTGTATATTATTAATATACCTTTAAATAAATTTTCCTTATAAAAACAACATATTAATTTAATGTTTTGAAACATTGATCAGATATAAATTTCAACCAAAATCGTTAAAAAAAAATTCTTTTCATACTTTCAAAATAAATTATTTGACAACTTACCTCAAATATACATGTTTTGAACAAACATAAATATTTTTATTTATAATCTTAAATATACAGTTCCCAGAAACTCATTTCTAATAAAACCGGTAGTCACTATCGAAAGATTTCAAATTTTAGAAAGGGTGCTATATAGTGAAGGAGGAAAAAATGATAAGGATATGGAAGCTCAGCCGAGTGGAAAAGAGAGTGAGCTTTCAAGCAAGAGTAAAAGGAGCACTACCAAAGGATGACTTAAAAGGGAGAAAAGAGGAGTGTCAAAGGTTCAAAAAAGGGCATGGTGGAAGCAGCAGAGGATACATATGGAAAAAATAGTGGAAAAAGAAGATGGAAGCAAACTTTATGGTTGACCAAAAAGGATAAAGAAACAGTGAATGGCAAGAATAAAGCCTTTAGAGAATGGTTCACAAAAGAACAAAAGAGATAGAGTATAGATATAGGTAGAAAAATACAAATGCAAAGAAGATAGTAAGAGAAGGTAGAAAAACGTGTATGGAAGAATGGACAAAAGTTCTACAGACTGATGTAGTGATGTGGAAGGAAGGAGGAAGATATTGTATAGTAAAGTGATCCCAAGAAGGAGGGGAAATAGGAAATAGCTCAAAATTATGGATGAATAAGTAAGGATAATGAAGTGGAATGAGGCGGTAAAGAAGCTGTGATAGTCATATTTTGAGAGTTTGTTGACGCTTGAAGAGGAATAATTGGTATGGGAGGAATAAACAGAGAAGGAAATGAATGGAGAGATAGAAGAGGAAGTGGTGGACCTAACTTGGAAAGAGGTAGAAGAGGCCTTGAAAAGGATTAGGAATGGAAAGGCACCAGGACTTGATGAACTCACTGTGAAAATGATAACAGCAGCAGAAGAAATGGGTCTACAGTGGTGGTATAGAGTAGCAAGTCCAGTGTGGAGGGAGAAGAAAGTACCAGAGGATTAGAAAAAAAGTATTATATTACTGATGTTAAAGAAAGGGGATAGGAAGAGGTGTGGAAATTATAGAGGCATAATACTAATGTGTAAATGCACGAAAATATACGAAAAGATTCTGAAAAGGAGAATGAAGAAACGAGTGAAGGTAAGATGGAGAAAAGAGAAAAATGGGTTCAGAGGAAAGAGGTTGATAATAGATTAAGTTTTAAAATTAGGAATTAGACAGTTGATGGAAAAGAGACATGAGTTTGTAAAGTAGCTGGTAATGGCATTTATGGATGTAGAAAAAGCCTATGATAGTGTGGATGGAAAGAAAGCATAGAAAGCAATGGGGAATGCTGGAGTAGAAAGAGAAGTGGCTATGAGAGCAAGGAATATATATGATAAAAGTGTGAGCTGTGTAAAGACGGAAAGGGGGTGGACAGAGTGGTTCCAATTTAAAAATGGAGTCAATCAGTGAAGTTCCCTCTCACAATTACTATTTGTATTGGTTATGGAAATGATAAGGAATAGAGGGGCAGACAAATTTAGTGAAGAGAAAATGAAACCAATGATGTTCACAGATGACTTGATGGTATGGGGTGAAAATTAAGAGGAATTATAGGAACAGTTTCAGTAATGGAATGAGGAGGTGAAAAAGTGTGGAATGAAATTTAGTATGGTGAAAGGTGAAGGGATGGGGATGACAAGACAGAGAACAAGGCCAAGAAAGGCGATAGAACAGGCTGAGGTAGATTTGAAAGAACCGAAAAGTGTGAAATATCTTGGTAGTGTAACTACCTTAACTTGCTTGGAAGCGTGTTAAAAAAAAGGGTCAAGGAGTTACCAAAGAATAACATTTTTTTAAGGCTGAGTTATCGCTCAAGGAAAGCCAAGTCGAAGATTTATAATTAAATGTGTCTCATAATAAACTTGACTAGAATTCAATATAAACATATTGTTTGACTAGAATGCTCATCAAGTTAAGTTTAAAGTGAAAGAAGCTATAACTACCATTAAGGATAATTAACAAGTTATGAATCAAAGGTAAAAATAGGAACTAAACTTTATCTATTAATAAATAGTCACCGGGTGACAATACGTTATATCATCATAATAGCCTGTGAGATAAAATAACAATATAAAAGTATAATTAACCCTGCGCCTTACGGCTAAGGTATTTTAGATTGTACAATTAAAGTCCTCAATGGACGCAATATCAACATCATATGCTAAGCGCCTTACACACATTCACTAATAATACGTACGCTAACGTAACTGAAGTTTAGGTGCATAATAAATGCTATTCATAGAAGTATCTTATAATCCAAACAATCTCCAAACAGGCGTTTAAAGACATTAAGTGATAAACAATAATTATGGTTAGCATATCACTAATAGTTAGAGTCCCACATGACTAAATGTAAGTTTAGACAATCAAGGAATAATTTACTCATATAAAACCTATTTGGTTTTACCACCATAACATAGCATAGAAAGAAAAAGCACCTGATAGTTAAAGTGCTCAGTGATGTAACCATCTGTTAACTTAAACAGCCTAAGTAAAATATACTCAAAATATTCCAAACAAACATCAACTGCTACTCAGACAGTTGGAAGGAGCTCAAATAGACGCAAACAACCCAGCGGCGAAACAGAAGTTACTTGCATAGGAGAATGGTTAAGTTCCCCTTAATATGAAAAATACTAATTGATACGTGGCTACAAATTAACCACGCAGATACCAACAAACCCATTCCATAATATAAATTTAAATTAATAAGCCCTAAAATTATAATTTTGAAAGGTTCCCCATAATATAACCGAAAGAGAATTTTGAAGAATATAATAATAATATTTATTATTATTATTAGTTCCGCGTCTTACTACCCGTTCAGGCTATACGCACTTAAGCTAATGTGTAATGGTAGGGTTGATTGTGAGATGAAATGAAGGACCTACAGTTTAATGTGGAATCCGAACCACGGTGGAGGCCTGGTATTCCCCACATTCACAATTTGTGATTAATACACGTCTTGTCAGAGGTGAAGGAAGGGTTTGGTAATCAGCTAAATCTGTGCCGGGACTGAGGATTAAACCCCGGCCGCCAGCATAGAAGTCTGACACCTTACCCCTAGACCACCAGGTCACCTAAGAATATAATTAAGTCAAAGCTTAATCTGCTCTCACCTATTAAGCCAGTGATACAATGAGTGCCTATGAAAAAGATACATCGAAATATATAGTCCACACAAATGTCAGACATGCCCGCAGAGAGAGGAAAAGATGGAGGGAGAAAATGGAGTGAAAGAGGGGTGACAAGCAGCGCTTAGGAGGGATAGTGGCGACTCTAGGAGCTACAGAAATATAGGAGAACTATCTAGACGGCTGAACCGGAAACTACACTTTTCAAGTTTCAGTTTCACTTTGTTTATCACGAGTGGTACGTTGGGCAGTATTTCGATTTATTCCGTGGGATTGAGTTGTAGGGAGAGAATGTTGCGACACGTGTGGTCCAGTGTTTATGTACAGCAAGGCAGATGGTGAGTGTACTCCGATTTGATTGAGTTTGTAGTTCTTCTTTTCTTGTAACATCGTTACAGTAGTGATTGAAGCAAAAGGGGGCAGCAGAGAAGATATAGTGAGACGAAGTCAGCAGGGATAGGTTTTCTACAGGTGCGTAAGAGACCTACTTTGGAAAAGAGAAGTGCCCCTGAAGTGTAAGAAAGTGTTGTATGGAGCATACTTCATATCCATAGATACGTTAACAGCAGAATCTTGGACTTTGGATAAAAGAGAAATGAGGAAAATAGAGGTCATGGGAATGAAGATTTTGAGGAGCATGCTAGCTAGCTATTACAAGAATATTTAGGATTAGGAATGAATGTGTAAGGTCTAGAGCTGGGGTAAAAGGAGCAGGCCCGTTTTGAGAAAATGTGAGGCCTGGGGCAAAAAAATCTGAGCCCCCCCCACCCCCCTCCCTGTATACGGAAACTTTTCAGTTTTAACATCAAGCCGTTATATATACTACATTGGTACGTACTCTGTACTTAAGCTACTTAGTAATTTCTCACGTTTAATGGAATATTGCAAACACTCAATCAAATTAGGTTAACAAAATAAATTATTCCGTGTACCATTGCACTGTTAGTTGTATATAGACCGACAGTGGTAGCACAGTGCTGGCGTATTCTACTGAACTACAGCACATTAGTCGAATAACATAAATCTTGAATTACATAAAGTTAGGGTTTTCAGCAATCTGGAATGTAATCCTATCACTAAGCAAATACTTATTGCTGGTTATTATCTACACATTATTTGATGCGAAATTTAACCGAAATAATAACCGTAATTAAATTTTGGGGAAGATGTGACCCCCTGGAATGTGAGGCCAAGGGCAATTGCCCTCTTTGCTCTAAACGCGGCCCTGACAAGGGGTACATGAGATAGTAGGGGAAGCTAGAATGAGATGGTATCAACACGTAATAAGGATGGAAGGGGAGAGGATTCCAAGAAGATTGATCAATATGATAAATTTAGGAAAGAGAGTGCAGGGACGACCAAGGAAAAAATGGGAGGAACAGATAGCATAAATTGTGCAAGTGAGAGGAGGAGAGTGGAAGAGAGTGAAGGAGGAAGCATGGTGGAAGGAAAGGGGGAGATGGAGGCATTTTAATAAATAGACCCAGCCACAGGCTGGAAATAGTTCCTGGTGATGATGATAGTAATAAAGTCAATCAGCACTAAACAACCGTTATTTAAAAAACAAGTATAATGTGTTTTTTATCATGTAAAATGAACCTTAAATATTTATGTTGGACAAAATAATCAAATTCATTTAAAGAAATTTTGATTTTTTTTAACTCTAAAGTATATTACCTTTATTAAAGAACTAAAATACATATCGTGATTCTACCATTAATTAAGAGCATTTCTATTATCAAAATATCAAGTTTTAATTAACTATATAAAACCATTTGGGCTGTAGCCTCAGATACAAACAGACAGGCAGATATGGGAAGGGAATTGTAATTGTAAGTCCTAATTTTTAATTAGAGGCCACCAAAATGTCTATACTATGATAAATTTGATGTCAAAAATTTTCCCGAGTACTATATTTATCTCTAAGAGAAAGTAAAAACTTAGTTTTTTAAAAATTCCTCTATATTGTTCGTATAATGCCGGGATCTACCTCTGCAACTTAAAGCACTAATTATCTGATTGTCTAGGACCATACTTACCACTGTCTGTAGTACTCGTACTTTGATAAGCACTGGTTCCTTCATAGTGGCCAGGCAGGAGCGCCACAAAACAGCACGCATCTGAGCCCACCAAGAGGCTTTGTACGGTGATCTCTTTGAGTCTGACATTTTCCAAGACGATGCAAGATCCATCCAGCCACCCATGACCATCTCTTGCATCTATATCCACATGACAAGGATACATTCATGGATAAGCATAAGTTTTAAGGTTGGAGGACTACATGGCTTTGAACAAACGTACAAAGACCCTAAACAAAAGTACGATGACCTGAAAAAAGTACAATAGCATTGAATAAGTGTACTATTACCTTGAAAAAACGTAAATCACCATAAACAAACGTATGATAGCCTTGAAAAAGCGTACTATGACCTTGAACAAACGTAGTAAGACCCCAAACGAACGTACAGTGGTCTTGAAAACGTGTAATGATTTTGAGTAAGCGTACTCTTACCGTGAACAAATGTACGGTGACCCTAAACAAAAGTTCTAAAGCCTTGAAAATGTACAATGATCTTAAAAAAAGTACAATGACCTTGAACAAATGTATGATAATCACATTGAATATAGTCGAGAAAGTTAGAGACAAAATGTATATGTTCAAGAGCACAATATAATCTCTAAGCTAATTCATACATGGTGCTAACCAATTTTCTAAAACTAGTAAACTTATTCAAGTTCAAATTCAATAAATACATGAACATATGGACATGTTCAAGTTCTCTTAAAATAAAATTATCTTACTATGTTCAAATTAATTTAAAAAAAGGGCCAGTACAATTCCTTTTAATATTTTCACTCATCCATTTAGTGTAAGAAATATATACAGTATATAAGTAGATTCAAATGCACAGAGTAGTGAAAAATTATTCAGTTCAGTTAATAAAATAAATGGTATGAAAATCCAGACTGACTTTATAACTCCATTGTCTGAAAATGGAGATATTTATTCGAAACTCGTAATATATGTGAAACTAAATACAGTCAACTCTCGATTCTACGACCCCGGGAATAGCGTCCCTCTCGAAGTAACGACCCTTTTTTGGGGAACCGTGAAAAATGTGGGAAAAAGGTTGAAAAGTTTAAGGAAATCGGCTGTAAAATGTGTTTGTTGCATTTATTTAGGTCACTGCGTTGCAATTATCTTTGTGAGCGCTGTATTACTAGTAACTGGGGTGGGTCAGGTATAAAAAAAGACACCACCTCATCAATTCCAGCCAATATCACTTGACTCTGTCCACCCCCTCCCACAAGCAAGACAATGTTTCCCCGCGCGCGACTGCCGCTACATCACGCGCCAGGATTGCTTTTGCCATTGTTATTTCGATTCTCGATTTGGTTACTATTATGGTTTGAATTTGTGAACAATTTTTGACGACCCATGCTAATGTTTAACATTGTTATTTTGATTTGGTTACGTTTTTGGTTGGATTTTGTGAACGATTTTTGATGACCCACGCTATTTTTTTAAATTTGATATGAACTTATAATTTTGACGAAATGAGTGAAAGGAGTACCTTCTTCAAGAAATGGGTAGGTTTTATTTTATTTACTTTTTCACGTATTGTCTGAAAATGCAATTTTTTCATATGAAGGTCAGGGGTGGAACAAAATCTGTTCAAATTCCAATAACGACCCCTTCGAGATAACGACCCTTTTCCAGGGAACCGTGAAAGGTCGTAGAATCGAGAGTTGACTGTAATATACAATGGCAATCCCGAGCACAAACTACGTTATACTTATATAAAATATTTTTGACTCCTGGTTTGAAATATTATAATTTTATTTTTAAAGGATAAAAGTCCTCATTTATATATTTAAACAAATAAAAAAGGTCACTATTGGGTTAAGAAGGGTCAAAACTTCATATTAAAATTTCGACCTCCGTTTAAATTTTAGACATTTTACTAGGAGTTGCACAACTTCAGGTCATCGCATTGCTATTAAATTCCTCATTTAAAAATGTTGACCAATAAAATAGGTAATATTGACTATTGAGTCTAAATTGATAGAATCATTGCTGTACAAACATTTCCTCTAACAGGTTAAGAGAAAACGAACATCACACTATACCACTATAGAAATAATTGCGTTAAAATTAAGTAATATATCTGTGCAACATTAATATATTTTCCAATATCTCAAAAACAATTCTTTTATGAACATATATTTCAGTTTTTAAATTCTAATAGTACTACAATTTTGCGATAGTAAGCTATTTAGTATCTCTAATAGTTGCAGTGAGATGAAAATATTCGCTTCTATAAAGCACTCTAAAATTCATTTTCATGGGAAAATGAGAAAAAGCATTTTGCTTATAATATTATTCAACGCCTAGATACGAATTTCAATCAAAATTGTTAGAGCTTATTTTAAGAAAATCGAGTTTGTCTCTTTTCACCCTTTAGTGAACTACTATTTATTTTAGGGTTAGGCAGACACACAAATAGATGGGATTGCAAAAACAACCTTTTTGGGATCCGAGGGTCATGAAACGTCAACATTTATCAACATATTGGGTAAGATTTTTTTTTTTATGGTCGCAATATTTTACTTTAAGTGTTCAAAAAGTTTAAAAAAAAATATATATAATGACGTATAGTTTGAAAACTATATGTTTTATAAAAATATATTTTAAATAACATATTTTTAATATAAATATACTTACATATTTGCAATGATAATTAATTTAATATCTCAAAGATCTACGGAGATATGACACCGTACAAATATAGTATTTACGCATCTGTACGGAACACTTAAATTCATTATGACGAAAAGTTGAGAGTAGCAATTTTGTTATTAATATTAATCAGTTCTTAGAAAAGAAGTGTAATCAAAATTGTTATGGCCGATTTTGATAAACTCGATATTTTCTATTTTTGCCCTTCAGTGAACTACACTTAAATTTAGGGTTGGATATATAATTTCAAAAACCCCTTGGGGCAACACCATTAAGGCCATAGTTATCAAGTTGTATTCCGATAGAGAAAATAGTTTAGGCTCTAGCCTGAGGTGTAGACAGACGGGCAGACAGACAGACATAAATAACGCATTGCGAAAACTGCTTTTTTGGATTCAGGGGATCATGAAACGTCGACAATCATCCAAATCTGAAGTTCAATTTTTTTTGGCGATCACAATACTTTCTCTATCTGTAAGATAGCAAGAAACTAAAATAGAACGTATTTAAAAATAAAGGGTACGAAATTCCACACGAATTTTCTCGCTCTATTTTTACTTTCTCGCTATCTTGTAGGTAGAGAAATTATTATGATCATCAAAAAAATCGAGATTTTGATGAATCTCGACGTTTCATGACTCCCCGAATCCAAAAAAGTGGCTTTTGAATTTACGTATGTCTGTCTGTCTGTTCACACCTCTGACTAGAGCCTAATCTTTTTTAACGATTGGGCTAAAATTTGGTATCTAGGGTTTTAATAGGTTTGCTGTGAGGGTTTTTAGAAATTGAATATCCAACCCAAAAATTTAGGGTAGTTTACTGAAGGGGAAAAAGAGAAAAAGTCGATTCTCTCATAATCAGCTCTAACGATTATAGTTAAATTTAATTTATGAACATCTATAAAAACTCCAAACAAAATGGATACTCTCAATACTTCGGTAAAAAGAATTTAAGGGTTCCGGTCTGATACGTAAATTATTATTATTTATCAAAACTCAGTAACTCTTTGAGATATGAAATTAATAATCTTTGTAAATATGTAGGTATATTTATAATAAAGATCTTTTAATTAAAACTTATTTTTATAAAACCAATAACTTTCAATCTATATACAATTATATATATTTTAACTTTTTGAACACTAAAGGTATAGTATTGCGACCGTAAAAAAAAATTAACCTGAAATATTGATGGATCTCAACGTCTCATTACACCCAGAACACTAAAAAGTTGTGTTTGCAATGTCGTCTTGCTGTGTGTGTGTTTAACCGTAAAATTAAGAGTAGATTAATAAAAAACAAAAATATAAAAGCTGATTTTCTCAAAATCAGCTTTAACGATTTTGATTAAAATTTGTATCTAGGCGTTGATTAATATTACAAATAAAATGGCTATTTCCAATCTCCTATGAAAATGAATTTTAGGGTACTTTACAAAAGCGGAAATTCCTGTATTTCCATAAATATTTGTGATACTAATTAACTTATCGTTGCAAAATTGTAGTACTATTATGTTTTGCGACATCTAGTGACCGTTCCGAGACCGAGAGCACCCCTTGGAAGGGAGGCGGAGTGATCTAGCGGCAAGAGCACACACCACGCCACCCCTATCCCCTATCCCCTTTACCCTTGAGCCCCTTGCCGTCCGCCCAGTGGTCCACTAGACGGGCTATGATCTTCCCCGAGAAAGCCAGTGCACCAGTCCACTAATTCTAAGGCTCGGTGCACATGGGAGGAATTTCGGTGGAAACTTCGCGGAGCGGAAGACGCGCGTTCTCCGCAAATATTCCGCAAGTTCGAGTGGAATCTTCGCGGACATCCATCTGAGGACTCTCCCTTTTATACAGTCACCATGGATCACACGGAGTGTGTGGTATTTTCTTATTTCCTAATAAAATATATCAAAGAAAAGAAAAAAATGTAAGAAGCATCGTAGATATTGGACTCATCCAATTGTTAGCTGTCGATTAAGTAAGGGTACGTTTTACACCCTTTTCCACGACTTGAGGGAAGATGACGTTAATTTTTTTAATTATTACAGAATGTCTTTTCGAACGTTCGATGAACTTTTGTTCACTGTGAAGGATCGTTTGCAAACAGAAGACACAAATATGAGAATGTGTATTCCTCCAGTTGAAATGTTGGCAATAAAACTAAGGTAAGTAGTTAAAATGTTTATAATAGGGTATAATATTAACTAAAAAAGTATTCTACAAACGATCAAACTAATTTATTATATTGAATACAAATATAACCTCAATTTGATCAAAACAGCTATAAGAAAATTACTTACATACACAACAATACTTACACACTAAGCTATTGTTCATATTGATAAGCATGTTTAAAGTATAGACAAATGCATCTTTGAAAGTTGAAAATATTTATAGTAAAATCTAATTTTAGTATATAAGAACAGTGGGGTGGCTAGAATGTGTAATGATCACTGCTATCTGATTGATGACTAGCCACAGAGTCAGTTGGTGACTGAAGTGTACAAGATGTAATGTTATTTTCCCGTATTTCATTGCGACGAATTCCTTCGCGATTTTGCGTTGAAGAACCTAATG
The DNA here is from genome assembly GCA_902141375.1 of Timema poppense. Lineage (NCBI taxonomy): Eukaryota > Metazoa > Arthropoda > Insecta > Phasmatodea > Timematidae > Timema > Timema poppense. The sequence goes on along the minus strand of CABFOV010004022.1, from coordinate 32,515 downwards.
GCATGTGCACTACCACTGGTTGATAAGGTGATTGTGATAAGTGAGATTGCTCATGTGGTCCAAGTGTCGCATAATTTGTAGGACGATAGTTGTAGTAAGCTGTGTGATGTGTGGAGGCCTCAGAATGTTGTTGATACATCCCTGCCATCTGTGCCTGGCATTGTAGGTTGTGTGCTTGTCTAACATTTCTAAGCAATTTTAATACTTCCATTCTAAAATCAAGCTTTTCGTCTGTGTCTAATCATCTCAAAGAAGGTAATAAAGACTCGAAGAATGCTCTGTCATCTTTATCAGGATCATCCTTCTGACGTACCTTGTGAAGGTTCATGAATAGTGAAAGTTGGAATTCCAACTCACTGGTATTATTCTTAACCGGCCTCTTTCGGTTGCTCTGAGTTGGCTTTGTCCTTTCTGTCAATTGGTTAGTACCAAGATCTGTTTGTGATTCAACTTCGTCTTCGGCCGATTGTCCTTCAGCGTCTTCCATAGAACTTGCAGAAGTAGTTCGAGCTACATCAATTTTTGATAGAAACGATAACTGATCAGCGTATGTGTACTTGAATTTTTTGCTTGCACCAGAACCAGATTTCAATGAATTTCTCTTGCATTTCAAGTAGTAATCTTTTCCATTTTTCCATTTCGATATTAGTTTATTACCTGCAACAAAAATTTCTAACAATAATAAACATGGATTAAATAGTAAAGCTGTTATATTTTGTTAGGTCTGTACGTCCATCACAGACTCTGCCTTAAAATATGAGTGAAGAATGACCCTGTGTACGGAAAGATTCCTGGATATATCAGTGGTTATAGCATTGGCGTACTAATCCAAAGGTCCCGGATTCGATTCCCATGTCCAGGTGACATATTTCAATTTTTAGAAAATAATAAACATGCTTACCAAAAGTCAAAGATGTAATGTAATAAAACTTGACTAATTATTCACCTGTGGTTATTGAGTTGTGACGAAATGGTTAAATAAAAGAATGGGTGGTTGGGTAAATACAAAGTCATTTTAGAACAACGAACTTAATTTATCATACATGAAAAAAAAATCTGTTATCAAAATTATTCACATTTAATTTTTGTTTTAAATAAATTAATTCTTATTTTGTGACGGGAAAGGTTTGAAGTGGGGGATTAGAGGGGCAAACTTAGTGACACCAGGATGGTAAAATTAGCCAAAATATCGTGATTCCCGATCCCAGGGATGACCTTCAAATTGTGGCGCCTACAATCAAGATGTAAGTTGCCCGCCACCTTTATTTAGTTAATTTTAAAAGAGGGGGAATAGTGAAATAAAGGTGACGAATTAGTGAGTTTCTACTGTATATAATATGTTTCTTCTACTCACACAACTACATTCATACGTTGTTTCAGGTATTTAGCAGTTGGCTGCTACATGGTCGAACTTCACTATACATATAGAATTGGAAGGACAACAGCAGGTGTAATAATAAAAAATGTGTGCAATGCTATCTGGGAATGCTTGAAAGACCAGTGTTTCCCTACGCCATCAGAAGACAAATGGAAAGCAATAGCAGCAGGCTTCCAGGAACGAGCTCAGTTCCCAAATTGTTTAGGTGCAATAGACGGTAAACATGTCCGTGTTGTGAAACAAAAAATGAGCGGTTCATTATATTATAATTACAAGATATATTTCTCAATTGTTCTCCTAGCGGTTGCGGACTCGGACTATCGCTTCTTGTATGTTTACATTGGATCTTTCGGCAAAGAATCGGATGCAACAATATTTAAGATCTCTTCATTGTGGGAAAAGCTTTCAAACAATAAGTTAAACATCCCACAACCGGCGCCTCTACCTCATAATGAACAAGTAATAACACCTTATGCCTTTATAGGTGATGAGGCCTTATCCGAACATGTTCAAAGGCCATTCGCCGGCAAAATTTTAACAAAAAATAAACGTGTTTATAATTATAGAAATTGCAGAGGAAGAAGATACATTGAATGTGCGTTTGGCATACTGACCAATAAATTTCTAATATTTCACAGACCATTAAATGTAAATGTGCAAAAGGCGGTTGATATAACAAAAGCTTGCTGTACACTGCACAACTTTATCCGTGAAAGGGATGGATTTAGACTAGAAGACACATTAGCTTTTGATACTTTGGGAAGTATAGATGAAAGGGACACAAGAGAGAAAAACAGGAAAGGGTTGGAAACAAGAAATATCCTGGCCGATTATTTCTTAAGTGACGCTGGTAAACTACCTTGGCAAGACAGCAAGATTTGATACCACTACAAAAACATTATTTTGTTGGGTCTTTTTTGTATTAAGGTAAAAAGGTAGGAGTATACTTGCAATGTAAAAACTTATCTTTAACCGATTATTTTCATACAACATACTTCTTGTTGGTTTTGAAGTTGACTTGTATCACTAAAGTTTCGGTCATTACATCTTATTTTCAGATTTTTAATAATAGGCTTACCTTTCCTTTACAAAGTGTATATTTGTATAAAAATATCTCCATCGCATCCCTTATTACTTTTTAGTCATACATTTGCTTGTGAATTCAAAAATTGTTTTCAAATAAATAATTATGTTCCCATTATGTATTTCTTATAAAATTATTAAACAGATGAAGGCCTATAGTGAAATTATTCTTTTAATTTAGGCACAAAATCTAGGCCTGCAATAATTGTACCTGTAAAATTAGGCCTTAGTATCCTTGTCTGTGGCCTTGGTGGTAGTATGCTTACATATATATATTTATCAACACTATCCTACTATGCCTATCAAATTAGATTTTATGTAAACCATCCTGGCTTTACTCTTCAATAATAGAAAATCACCTTCTATTGTTGTAACTATTCATAGCTTCTCAAAATAGTAAAGGTTTTAATTTCCTAATATTAATTTCTTATAAACTAACTCTTGCTTCCAAGTTCTTTATTCTTAGAATTTGTAAGCAAAAGTTTCAACTTCCTATACAAACAACTATTGAAATTAAAATAAATTCATTAATAATTTTACATATTGTTGTAGTGAAACCAACCAAAACAAATTATTTTATTATTTTTATTAATTATATCTTAATTAAGATTACAGTTAATTAATAATAATATACAAAGGTAGCTTACCGAAAGCGTTTCTTTCTGACTCGGGCTGCTTCTCAAAGTCATTAAATAAAATACAGCATATTTCAATCCATGCTGATTTTTTTAATTCCTATCTTTGTACTCGTCTAAGGTTAGGACCCACAAGCATGGCCTCTTCTCGATCTCTAGCAGAAAAACCTCCATATAAATTTTTTTCTATGTCTATTTTGCTGTCAAAAATTGTAATAAGCAAATATTTTTAGTTAAATTACTATGCAAAAATAAAAATATAAATGAGATGTACAAGTAACAGTAACACCGTCTCCGCCGATATTCCGCGCCGAACTGTCCGCCCGTGAGTACCGGCCCATAGAATTAACATGAGATTGGGCGACCCAAGCGGAACATTTTCCTACGTGGAGCAGCGGAAGACTAGAGGAGAGATTTCCGCGGCGAAAATTTTCCTCCCGTGTGCACGTGGACCCTAGGTATTTTGCCTGGCCCTGTGGAGGTAGCGATGATTCCGCAGGACTTCCTCTCCGCGAAAATTCCTCCCGTGTGCACCGAGCCTAAACGAGCTAAGAGATCACGCTAAGACAAAGGGCTCGATTAAGCCAAAGACTTTACCAAAAAAAGGACAACAAAAATCCATTCAATGTAAAAATGTGCAAAATTAATGTAGTAGCTTTAGTAAGAGTAATTATAAGAGGGTTAATATAAAAATGTTAGCATAAATTTAGAGAATAGACTGAGGAGGAGGGTTGGGTCCAACCTACTCCAGCTGATGAATATTGTCAATGTATGGAGATAAAGGAACAAAATAGAAATAAACAGCATCAGATCTCATCCCAACTAGTGATGGGCATAATCGAATGATTTTAAGTATCGAATAAAAATACTATACAGTGAAAAAATGAACGCATTTCTCAAATAATTAGCTCGCAATTAATATAAATACTTTTGCGTGCGATTTAATAATTAAATAAGGAACATACGTTTCCCTTTGTGTTTAAAAGAGTCGAAATAATTTACCCTTTAATGTTTCCTAAACATTACTAAAATATATAAGCTTACAATCGTAAAATTATTTCAGTGAATAAAATTATAATACGATCTGAATATAACTGCCGGACAATGTTTTATTAAATACATTAAAAGTATATACTTATTTACTTAATAAATTTAAGTCAACGTTAAAAAAATATTTCTCAAACCATTCGTGATATATGCGATTAGTTAGTTAGGAAGGTAAAATTTTAAGGAAATGAAAAAGAACAATCCACGTAGTAATGTAGCAAAATAATCGAATCATTTTGTAATTTTCATTAGAATTATTTTTGGCTGTTATTCAATTGTAAACTTTACAACCACTTAAATTTGTATTAAATTAGCCTTAGAATCATTCGAATGCGTAAGGTCGATTATTGTTTAGCAATGGGGACTATTTATTGAAAATGAACCTTATAGAAATGAAGACCTGTATAGAGATTGCCTGGAAACATTCATAATCATAAGGTAGATTTTCCTCAACACTTCTGGCAGGATTGGGTAAGGGAATGAATCGGCCGGCTCGCGTCAAGTCAGCTACTGTTTTCATTCGAATGATTTTGAATGAATCGATTATTCAGAATAATCGAATGAATCGATTCTATTCATCCGATTCTGCCCATCACTAATCCCAACCCTCTCGGGGCTTTAGGAAGCCATCTATTGGTCTGGTTTCGCTTTTGAAACAAACCCTTCCGATCTTCCTTGTGTAACACACCCCCAGCATTTCCCACCAAAAGAAATGACAGACAGAGGTAGGCACAAGAGAGTTATAATTTATTGACAAAAAACAAGATACAACTCATTGGGGGAGTGGCACATAGGAGTTATAGAGAGAGCCCGCAAGCCAGAAGGGCTGCGAAGCACAAGGGATACCACCAGGGCCTGAAGGGCCTTACAACAACAAAAGCAACAGGCGGCCCCTTGGAATCAGCCACCTTCAAAATGGCGTCTGCATAAAACGGCAACAAAAAACCCTAACAAATTGGTCTCCAGTTTACTAACAACATATCATACAAAAAGGGCCAATTGTCAATATGAGCCGAGGGACATTCCCTCCTCATGATTTTCAACATA
>CABFOV010004022.1:0-25676 GCA_902141375.1 Timema poppense | reverse complement strand
GGGGGGGGGGTCAATAAACGTTGACATCCATCAACATCTCATGCTAGATTTTTTTTGGAGGTCGTAATACTTTACCTTAAAGTGTTGTCAAAGTTTAAAGTAATATATCTGTGTATAGCTTGAAAACATTTGGTATTTTAAAATAAGTTTCGAGTAAAAGATGTTTATTATAAATAGATCCAATTGTATGCAATGATAATTAATCTCATATCTCAAAGACTTATGGAGATAAAATGCATCAGACCGGAATCCTTAAAACCATTTTGATAAAAAGTTGATAGTAGAAATTTGGTTTGTAATGTCGATAAAAGCTTGGAGATGAAATTTAATCAAAACCGTTAAAGCCGATTTTGATAAAATCGATTTTTTTCTTTTTCCACCCTTGAGGAAACTACCCTTAATTTTAGGTATGGCTATCCAATTACAAAAATTCTTTGGGGTAAACTTGTAGAAACCATACATACCAAGTTTTAGCCCAATCGGTAAAATAGTTTAGGCTCTATCCCGAGGTACAGACAGACGGATGGATAGAGAAAGAAAGAAGGTATTGCGAAAAACACTTATTAGGATTTGGGGGATCATGAGAGATCGACATCCATCAAAAACTAAAGTTCGATTTTTTTGAAGATCACAAAACTGTAAGGTGGCGAGAAAGTAAAAACATTGATATTGGGTCCCCGTGGGTCAACACTTCGTATTAAAATGTCGACTTCAGGTTTAAAATTTTCGACATTTTATTAGGGTTTGCACATCTATGGTCATTTCATTGCTATTAAATTGCTCATTTATAAATGTTGACCAATAAAATAGGTTAATATTGACTATTGAATCTAAAATAATAAAAATAGATCATTGGTGTACAAAAATTTCTCCTGAGAGGTTGAAAGTTAGAGAAAATATACTTTTTGAGAGATTTACTTATTTATTACTCTATGGTATTAGGGAGTTATAGGGTTAATACTTGAGTAGCATCTCTTTACAACTAAAGCACACAAAATTGTATTAATATATTTGCCAATATCTCAGAAAATGTTGGTTTTATAAAAAATATATTTCATTTAAAATTTTTATTTTTAATAGTACTACAATTATGCAATGAAAAAATATTTAGTATCATAAATAGATGCGTAGATATGAAGATTTTCGCTTCTGTAAGGTACCCTAAAGTTCATTTAATATAAATAGATATACATAATTACAATGATAAGTAATTTCATATCTCAAATAGTTTCGGAGATATGATCAAAAGTGATAGTTTACGCTTCAGACTGGAGCACTTAAAGTCATTTTGTCGAAATATTGAAAGTAGCCATTTTGTTTAGAATATTTATAAATGTTTTGAAATGAAAATTAATCAAAATCTATAGAGCCGATTTTAAGAAAATTGACATTCTGTAATTTTCTTCTTCATTAAACTACCCTTAATTTTAGGTTTGGATATCCAATTCCAAAAACTCCTTGGGGCAACCCTATGAAAACCCTGGATACCAAGTTTTAGCACAATGGTAAAATAGTTTAGGCTCTAGTTGGAGGTACAGACAAAGTGTGACAGAAGGAAATTCAAAAAATACTTTTTCGGATTTGGGGGGCCATGAAACGTCGAGATTCTTAAAAATCTTTAGTTAAATTTTGTTGACGATCACAACACTTTCTCTACCTGTAAGATAGCGAGAAAAGAGAAATGAGCAACACAGGAATATAAATGAATGATAAAAAGTCAAAAATGAACATTCATTTAAATAGACTCATTTTTTTAAATGTGTAGGCCCTTATATATATGTTTATTAAAGTTTTACAGAAACGCCTTCATCCCAAGCTTAGAATATTACACATATTGCATTTTAATTTATGTGTAGTGGTTTGTTATTATTTATTAAATACGTACCGCAATACTTGTATTTCTTCCTTCACCTACTTGCCTTCTTCGTAACCACCACATTTTAGATATTTATGCTTCTGAAATATAATGTCAATAATTATATTGTTACGGGACTACCTGGCATGCCATTTGAGCACAATTTGACCTTTGACTTTTAACCTTTGACAGCGATGTGGAAAGAATGTGTATTATGATGAATAGGTATTGTTGTGTCATCAATGTTTTTGTAGTGTGTTTGTTTATTCTTGTGCAAACTTTTTATTCTTGTCGAACTTGTTTGTTCCTGTGTTATTTGTTTTTTTTATGTGTGCTCATTGGTCTTTATGTGACATACTCCTCCTCCTCCTCTGACACCGCTTTCTATTGGTCTTTATGTGACATACTCCTCCTCCTCTGACACCGCTTTCTTTGGTTTGTATGTGTTCCAAACTTGTTGGCTGGATTTCCAAACTTGTTTGTTCCTGTCTCATTTGTATTTTATGTCAGGGTATGATAGGAACGGGCGTTGGAATTTATTTTGTTAATTGGTCTACGGTATCAGGCACTACTCCCGCTGCATGTCAGCATCGCTAGTAAGGGTGCAGAATGAGCCTCTCCCGATGGCCGATTAGCGTAGAATGTGAGAAATAGTTACCAGCCGTAAGACTCTGGATATATTTTAGTGTCACAACCCTGCCCCTAGCAATGGTTTATCCCGATTACGTCATCGCAACCCCGGTACGGCAATACAAATCAATACAAGAATAGATAACGAACTTGAAAGATGTTGCAACGGGTTTTCCTTGATCACTCATACCTGGCGCCAGTTTGGAGGCTTGACAGGACAAGTCAATATATGAATAGATCGTGACCTTGAAACTGTGAGTTAGTAAATGAGTTTATTGACCATGGCAACCCTGGCCCTCAAGCTACTATATGAAAATGTGTTTTCCCGATGACGTAATCGCATTGTCGCAACCCTGATGACTCATACCTGGCGCCAGTTTGGCGGCTCGACAAGACAAGTCGAGACAGGAATAGATCATGACCTTGAAACCGTGTGATAGTAAAAGAGGTAATTGAAGCTGTTAATGTGTGGTTCCAGTTTAATGGCTCGACAAGTAGAGACTCGTATCTGGTTACCCTACGTGTAAGGGACAGACAGGCATTGCGTGAATAAAACGTGATATTACAAAACATATATTTATTATACATTAAATGTTTTACAGACATACATAATAATTATTATAAATTAAATGTTTACATACATACATTATATTTATTATATATTAAAGGTTTAACAGACATACATAATATATACTATACGCTTTTACAGGAATGACGAATGTGTTTGTTCATACGTTTTTCTACATTATCTCTTAGATGTGTTAGTAGAATTGTTTTTAATTCACAATCCAGCATGTGATAGTTCAAACCGATGACGTGACGTGTATAGTAGGTAACACTGATAAGATCCAAGTTTTTTATGTGCGTTTCCACCGTAGGTTGCTTGAGGTCAATCACATCCACTGAGTCTGTTAGTGTGTCGCATACATCCACGACGAGTGTGTCGATCAAATCATTGCAATATCGTGAGACAGCTGTCGATCACATATTCAATCGGTTGAACATGACGTCGATGAGGTCCCACACATCACAAAGACACGCACAGCTAGGTGTTAGATACGCGACCCGTTTGAGTTCAGCGTCTTGTTTCTCACTGATGACGACCATATGGTCACCGTACATGCGTCTCAGAGAGATTTTATGACTAGTAAGACTAATATTCTGAGGAGGTTGTATGTTAATGAAAAACTTTGATATGACCGACTTGTAGTTGCCCAGTTCTTTCCATTCTGTATGGTTAAGCACCACAAAATTCCCTACGAATATTTCTAGCTAGACAAAGGGCGTAGAGTTGTTCTTGACGCTCATCCTGACAATGACTCGTTTGGTGTTGACCTCGTACAGAGGAATCTAAGTGTTGAAAATACTGGTGATGGTGAGCGTATTCACCGGCTTTGCTTTCCAGCTGCAAACGTTTTGAACTTCCATTATGTTTGATCACGTCGTTGACTGTCTTGATTATGCCTGGCACGCCGTTGGAACGTTCATTTTATAAATGCACGCTGATTAGGCGCAACCTTGAGAGGGGCGGCAGGACCCTAGTGACTTTAAAATGTGTTGTAATATCTCAGCACTTTAGCGTCATTGCCAGTATGATTGGTGGGTGAGAAAAGGGCTAGGTATGTTTTCATTGGAATTTTCTTGGCGCGATAGAGAAGGTACATGAGACAGTAATGGCTGCAAAATTCTAAGGCTATGCTTTGAAATTGTATCGTGTGATGAGACGTGCGGGAAGTGTCTGTGCGTACAAATGACAGATGAGACATTATACGGGGTAGAAAACCATAACTGTCAAAATATTCTCCCACGCCGTTTTTGTCGGCAAATATGGCAACCAAATTCATCTTGGGCTTGGTGTGGATCGGTGCTGATGACGAGAGAGGCAGGTCGTGCTATTCTTGCAGGTACTTGATTAGAAGGGAAAACACCCGACCGGACAGAACGGAACCACTGGTTTATTTTCAGCGCACATCTTATAGTGTGCGTGTCCCTCTTCAATCATCCAATCCCTAAATCCCCAAACGAAGGAGGCTGAACAAAATTTCCATAGAGAGCTATGTTCTATGCACAAGGTGCAGCCAAATTTAAGTGTTTTCAAAGAATAACAACCTTTGTCGTAAAGCTCTATGACAGGCATAGGCGTGTATTTGAGTAGACAATTTTTCTTTTCTGTCCCATTGACGTAAACTGTTGTGTGGCACGGGAGATTATGGATTAGTGAAGGTTGTAATCCACATCAACGCTATACTAGGGAGACCATGAAGTATGTTGATGATATAGTCGGCTTGATTTTAGCAGCGGTGGAAAGTTCATTGATATTGTATGGGGGTTTTAACACCCAATGTTTAAGTGATGTACTGAAAACAGATAAAACACCCCGCTCCTTAACGATAAACTCTTTACTGTCGTCAATGAAGCTCTGGAAATCTACAATGACATCCATGATTTAAATGACGGGTTAAGGGCCGGGAAGTCGTTTATATTAACTCCCATATTCAGTCCCGAAGTTTCTGTCCTTTTCGATGGTGATTATCTTGGCAAACTCCCCGTAAACGTGACAGTTGACGATTTTGGCAAGAGCCCTGGTGAAGTTCACTTCAATGCTCAGAGAGCCATGCTTAATCAAATTCCAATGCGATGTCATGTGGACGGACAGATTAGGTGGAGGTTGAAGGCCATGAGATGATATTCCTTAGGGAAGGCTTCCCATGTGATGTCACTACCTTCGATCATGAAATGAATAAGCGTTCCATAAAACAGTGTGTGCTAGGATTTGACATAGTTGCCGTTTTAAAAATGGTGTTGTAATCTCTTGAACGGACCAACTTGACTCTGAGTTTATTGCCGTTCAAAAGGTATTTATCTTGGCTAAACACATCACCTTGTAGATACCCAATAAGATCCTCCGTCTTAAAAAATTTTGGCAGTGAGACGGCGATCAGCCTCAAACCCCTATTGCCAGCGTTAACCTCCTCAAAAATCCGGGTCTATCTACGAACCACAGATGGTAAGTCAAACGTGTTCTTTTGTATTCACTGTTGTAATTGAGCATCGTCTCTATGTACGATCTATTAGCATACGTGTTGCTGATTTGTCAGATTAGTTTTTTGTTTAAAAACGCATCCACCTGTGTGAATAGCAAATGTGACCATTTGTTGAAGGGAGTGATTTGATTCACCTCGTTGAAAGCGCCACTTCGGGTTTCATGATATCCGACATGAGATAGAGCATGGTCTGTGAAAGATTGATATAGAACTGACCTTGACCGGTAACGGTAAATTCGATGGGTGATATTGGTGAGGTAAGAGACAGGTTTGGAGTGTATCTATTGTCCACTATCAAGACTGGTTTACGTGGGTGAAACGTAATAGAAATAGAGTTTACGGCTCGTACACTCACAGGACTGGAGTTGTAGAAATGACATTTCAAATTAAAATATCTACCTCTACTTTCTTGATCCTTTTAAGTCGGCGATGACAAAAGACTGACGTTGGTGATTTTTACAACGCCCTTAATGTTCTCAGCCTGTCATCAATGTGTCGATTTTCAGCTCCACCTTGCATTTCAAGTTTGTTCCAGCCTCACCAACATGCTGGATTTGGGTATCTTCGAAAGAACGATACTGATTTGTGACGTCGGAGAGCAGATAGATACACATATGAAGCACCGATTTTTCAATATTTTTAACACCGCTTCTCAGCAACGATAAGAAACTCTTAAAAAAAAACTGAAAAAAATCCTTATTCCATGCCGCGTTGATAGGGAACAACGTAGTGGAGCTACAATATTCCCGTTCTAGCCTGGTTGACGTATTATATTTGAAGTTACAGTTCATGTTGATCAGCGTCGAAAATGAAGCTTCACGCACACTTTTCCAAACTAAAATGGCACAGGTTAACCTGTGTCTATTATCTTATTGATTTTTAGGCTTTCAATTCTCTTTTTAAATACGGGTACGTAGTGAAATTGAGTATAATTAACTGTCTTATGTATACCGTAGAGATAGTCCGTGTATTTAATACAGATGATACGTAAAAGTGGTGCCACAATGTCACCCAGGGGCTGAGGATCGTCGATATGCGTGTAGATGTACATTTGCAAAGGCAAGGCTGATAAAATTTTGATGGCGTAGGGGACTTTTGAATTTTGATCAGATTAGTCTGAGGTTCGAAACTGATCTGTAGATTTAGTTGACTAGATAGTGTCAGCAGCTCTATATTCATGTAAGAAGAAACAATGTCCAAGTTTTGTTAGGGTTTGTGAACTTGTAGATCCCCTTTAAACGCCTCTATATTGTTTAGGGTTTTGACTAATTCATGGATAGTGATGTAATTTTCAGTCGGAATATATTCCTTGAAAATTGGTTCTACGTCATTAGTGTCCAACTAGTTGTACCATACAATATATTGGCCTACGAGTAAGGTGGTGAAAGAACATGGATATTGGAATTTGGAGAGAGCGACTTCCCACTGTCCTTCAAGCTTAAGATGGTAGGGTAGCTGCGTGGTGAAATTCATGAGGGTATTCTTAGGGAAGTATTTCAAATAGCTGTCGCTTAGCAAAGTACAGTAAAAATGTTCCTTCATGGTAGGGTGTTGACGTAACTGGCAGGAATCTTAGAATTACACTTGGCGGGGTAGTCTTTCAACTGCACATAAACTTTCTTTCTGGCGCCTTTAGACATGACACTTAGAATTTTATCAATTTAATTGTTTCAGGAAGACGTAGGAGTTGCAATTCTGGATAGTAAACATTCCCTCCACCTCCTCGACATCAAGATCAGTCAACATCTAGACGGCCTGTTGTCGCAACACGACATTGATGACTTTGAAAACTTATTCGCTCCAATAGCCTTTGTTGACATATTAAAACAGAATTTTGGATTTGTTAATACACACCTTGTCACCCACTTTGAGTTTTATCTTATTATTTGAGTTTGTGCACTGCTTGCCGTATATATTATTTCTGTCTTGAAGCACGTTAGTTTCTGAAACGTCTGCAGCAACCTCTCTTGATACTGGAATGTTTTGTGCCCTTGTAAGTGTCAACGTGATCTTAGAGGACGTCCACATAATGATACGGGTTATTTTTGGTAAAGTAGCGCAACATGTGCCCTTTCAGAGTTATATTGAATCGTTCCACGATGATTGCCTTCACTTCCGGATTAAGAGTGGTGTAGTAATATACGCCTTCTTTATTGAGACATTTCCGGACTAGACGTGCCATCAGCTCAGTCCTCTTGCCCGTCTGAAAACTTAAAGGCTTACGTCCACTTTGTTTTAAAATGTGCTGAAAGGCGTCACTTACGACGCTCCCAGTCTTGGATGAAACCGTCCTTCCCCAGGCCATCTTCCTAAACACGTCGATGACAGTGAACAAGTACATTGCAACATCGGTGTAATTTTGAGACTTCTCATATCGTTGAGATCGGCTTGCGAAAGATCGTCAATGTTTTACGCTAAGTAAGGGTGACGTAGACACTTTTTATCACAAGTTTGTGTAGCGTATAAGCGTTCTGCGCACGAATTCAATCTCGTACTTTGTCCGGATCTTTCTTGGACAACTTTATGAGCGACGCCACCCCTACAAAACCTGCAGGATGAGAAGGGTCAGAGTAGATGTCAGCTAAACGGTCCATTAAGCTCGGAACATCAGCCACCTGTTTTCACCACCCTTTTCAGTTTCTTCTTCTTAGGGCGTTGCGATTGTGTAAGTGGTTGAGGTACGAGCGTCGGATTTCTTATGGGAGCAAAATATTTCAGATTTACAAATTTTTTTTCGGGATTTTTTTTATTTTGTAGCGCCGTGTGAAACCCTAGCCAATCTGACGGTTCGCTGTGTCTTCTTGCTCTGACCAGATAGTTGACTAAATCCACAATATTGTATCTACGGAGAAGTGTATCGTGAATCCTCTCTTCCACGTTTGCGTCCCAAGAGATACCACCTCAGGAAATAATATGTTCTAGTAAATGTTTGGCTATTTTATGTGCGTGTAATTGTATAGTATTGAGTACAGCATGGATGAAAATTACAGATACTTCAGGGGTGGTTGTGGTGGTGGTATTTCCAGGCTGTAGATGGTGTTGAATAAAGTGCATATAGCACCGTAGAACTTGTTAGTATAAAGTCAATTTAGACTTGTCATGTTTTTAAGCGAGAGATTTTTCCATTTCCTTGTCCAGTTCAGAGACCACTAGAGTTGTGGTTGATGCTATTATTTGGCGATGTTGCTAGTAATGGTGTAATGTTTCTGGGGACACTAATATCATATTTTTCCTGGGGTCCGTTATATACTTGTTGAATAATCTACAGAAGACACCGCCGATTAATGGGGAAAAAGGTGGCAGGAACGCTCTCCATTTTTTAATAAATAGTAGTCTCTTCTTCTTCAAGCACTCTCCTCGTTTTCCCAGCTTGCGCACTTTAAGTTAGAGATAATGTGTACGGCAAGCGGTGCCCAAACTCAAATAGTAAGCCAAAACTCAAAGTCTGTGACACAGCACAAATTAGTAAACCCAAAATGCTGTTTTAAAAGGGTTACGAAAGAAACTGGAGTGAAGAAATGTTCAATGTCAGCATTGTCGTGTTGCGACAAACAGTCGTTTACAGGTTGACCGATCTTGAAGTCAAGGAGGTGGAGGGAACGTTTTACGCACCCGAATTGACATTCGTACGTCTTCCTGAAACTTTTATAACTGATAAAATACTAAGTATCATGGTTAAAGGCATCAAAAAGAAAGTGTACGTGCAGTGGAAAGGTTACCCACCCAAGTTTAATTCTTGTATTCATGTCAGTTACGTCAGCAACCTACCATGAATGAAAAGATTTACGTCACTTTGCTGAGTGAAAACTCAATGGGATATATCCTGAAAAATAACTTGCAAATGTCACCACGCAATTACCCTCCCATCTTACGCTCAACGGACAATGGGATGTCACTCTCGCCGAATTTGATTATCCGTGTATTTTCACCATCGTTCCCGAGGCCCAATATATTGGATGGTACAACTGGTTTGATACTAATGGTGAGGAAAAAATTTTCAAGGATCACTTCCCACCAGAAAATTACAACACTATCAATTACATAGTAAAAACCCTAAAAGATGTAGAGGCGTTAAAAGGGGATGTCAGCGTTGTATTCAAGTACACAAACCCTAAAAAAAAGTGGACATTATTCTTCTTCAACAAATATACAGCTTCTGACTCTATATAGTCAACTTAGTCAACAGCCCGGTTTAGATCCTAAGACTAATCTGGTCAAAGTCCAAAAGTCCCTATACACCACCTACATTCTACTAAATATGCTCTCACAAATGTGCATCTACATGGATATCATCTATCATCAGACAGTGGGTGACATTATGGCACCACTTTTACGAATCGTTGGTATCAACAACACCAAATATATCTACGGCATACATAAGAAAGTTAGCTATTCTCCATTTAACTACGTGCCCGAGCTTAGAAAGAAAACAGAAAACTTGTAAATAAATATAAAAACAGACACTGGTGAACCTAAACCATTCGATTTTGGAAAAGTTTGCGCAAAACTTCATTTTAAACGCTGCTCAACATATGTCCTTACCAAATATAATAGGTCAACCAGGCTGGAAAAAGTATATTTTCTTTCAACCATGATGTTCTCTATCAATCTGGGCATAGAATAGGAAGTTTTTCCAGCGGCCTTTTCAAGATTGTCGTACCGTTGCTGAGAAGCAGAGCTTAAGCTATTAGAAAACCGGCATTTCATACAGGTATCGATGTGCTCTTGACGTAGCCAATCATCGTTGTGCTTTCAAAGAGCCACAAATCCAGCGTGTTGGTGAGGCTGGAACAAATCTGAAACGCATGGTGCAGTAGAAGATTGACAAAATGATAATGCTCGCAAACTGAAAAGGACGTCGTAAGAAGCATCAGCTTAAGTATTCTATCATTTCCCATATTACAAATTTTAGGAAAGGCGAGACAGATATTTTCAGTTGTAATGTTGTTTTTACAACCCCAGTCCTGCGAAAGTGTCAGCAGTGAGTTCGATCGCTTTTCCGTCACACCCAAGCAAACAAGTCTTGAAAGTTGACAATAGATACATACTAACCTGTTACCTGTTACTTCCTTCAACGATGATTCGCCTATAAAATTTATCTTTATCAGTCAAGGCAAGTTTTATATCGATTTTTCACAGACCATGGCTCAGGGTGGCTATCATGAAACCCGGCAGTGGCGCTTTAACCGAGGTGGATCAAATCGCCCTCTTCTACAACTGGTTTCATTTGCTATTCACACAGGTGGATGTGTTTTTAAACCAAAATCTAGTCTCACCAATCATCAACACGTATACTTATAGATCGTACATTGAGACGCTGCTCAATTACAACAATGACTCAAAAAGAACTTAATTGACTTGCATTCTGTAGTTTTCAGACAGCCCTGGAACCTTTGAGAAGGTTAACGCTGTTAACATGGGGTTTTGAGGCTCATCGAAGTCTCACTGCAAAATGTATGACGGTATATTTTTTGGGATGTCTCCACGGTGATGTGTTTAAACAAGAGAAATACCTTTTGAACAGCACTGAACTCAGAGTTCAGCTGTTCCGTTCCAGAGAAGGGTTTAGCCTTATGGCCGTCCCTGAAATCCCGAATTTTAAAGTACACAACGTTGAAACCTGTCTTCTAGTGCGACGTGTCAAAGTAGCACCTTCAATAGTATTGGCACATGCCAAAGCATTAAACGTCAGTCACACAAAGTATCCCACTACCAACATGGAAGTAATAATACTCACTATTCCTACGGATGTGCAAGTGAAATCACTGGATAATGTATTCACGTGACAGTCAACCAAACGATGCATTGTGGGATTTATACCAAAAGCTTTGTTCGATTGAGACGCCACTAAGAACCAATTCAACTTCCAAACCTATGCAGTGAATCATTTCTCGTTTTACGTGGACGGGGAACAAGTGCGGTAAAAACTTTTACATCCCGATTTTTTAAACGGCAAATATATCATGTCCTACCACACACTATTTTCTGAAACAGGTATCCATTTCATGAACGAAGCTAGCGACGTTATACGAGAAGCCTTCCCTAAGGGATATCATTTCATGGCTATCAATTTCACATCTAATCTATCCGCCCCCATGGCATTGCATTGGAATTTGACGAGACATGTTTCTCTGATAATCAATTTGAGCTTCACCAGAGCACTTACAGAAACTGTGAACTGTATCGTGTACGGGAAGTTTTCCAACATCATCACCATCGATAAGGACAGAAACGTCGTAACAAATTATGGGCATTTAAATCATAGACGTCATTTTAGACTTCTAGAGATTCATCGACGAAATTAAAGAGATTTTCGTCATGGGACTGAGTGTTTAATCTAGGATATATTAGGATTTAAAACACCCATACTTTATTGAGGAACGTTCCACCGCTGCTAAAAAGCAATTAAACTTTATCTTCAACAAACTCCATGGTATTCCTTGGGATAGCATTGATGTAGATTACAGCCTGCTTGAATCTCTCACCTCTTGTCCAACAACGGGGGCAGAAACCGTCTGTCAAGGGGAAAGAAAAGAAAAAGTTTATATCCAAATACACGCATATGCCTGTCATAAATCGGTATGAAAGAGGTTGTTAGTCTCTGAAAACACTTAAATTGGGTCACACCTTGTGCGTGGCACATAGATATCTATGGAATTTCTGTTTGGTTTCCATCATTTAGGGATTTTGAGATTGGATGATTGAAGATGGACACGCACACCATAAGACGTGCGCTGAAAATAATCATGTGGCTCCATTCTGTATTGTCGGGTATTTTCCCTGCTGATCAACTACCCGCAAGAATAACGCAACCTACCACTCTCGTCATCAACACCAATCCACACCTGGGACGCATTGGGTCACCATCTTTACCTAGATGAACAGCGTGGGAGATTATTTTGAAAGTTATGGTTTTCCACCCCGTATAAGGTCACATCTGTCATTTGACCGCAAAAAAACTTCCAACACGTCACATAACACGATACAACTTCAAAACTTAGCCTCAGACATTTGTGGCCAAAACGATCTTATGTACCTTCTCTAACGCGCCCAGAACGTTCTAAATAAAACTTTCCAAACCCTATTCTCACCCACCAATCATACAAGCAATGACGCTAATGTTCTGAGATATTACAACTCATTTTTCAAGACACTAGGTTCCTGCGTCCTCCAAGAGGCTCTTTACAATCAGCGTGCACTCATATAAGGATTATCCCAATGGCGTGCTGACAATAATCATGATAGTCATCGAAGCGATCAAGTATCATGGAAATTCAAGACGTTTGTAGCAGGAGAACAAAGCCGTTGAAGTCGCTCGCCATCACCAATATGTTCAAAACTTTGTTTCCACTAGACGAAAACACACCAATCTAGTCATTGTCGGTATGAGTGTCAAGAATTAACTTACGCCCTATGTCCAACTAGAAAAATGTGGAAGTAATTGTGAAGTGTTTAACCATACAGAGTGCAAGAACTAATCAACTACAAGTCGGTCATATTAAAGTTTTTCATTAACACACAAACTGCTCAGAAGATTAGTCTGGCTTACTGGGTCTTTGTGATGTGTGGAACCTCATTGACGTCACTGTCGACCGAGGGATATGTGGTTGACACACGTTGCACGATATTGCAATGATTTGATCGACACACTCGTCGTGGATGTATGCGTCACGCTAACAGAATCAGTGGATGTGATCGACCTTGAGCAGACTACGGTGGAAACGCATATCATAGACCTGGATCTTATCAGTGTTACCTACTATACACGTAAAGTCGTCGGATTGGACTATTACATGTTGGATTGTGAACTAAAAACCATTTTATTAACACATTTATGAGAGACGGTAGAAAAACGTATTAACGAATACATGCGTCATATCTGTAAAAGCATATAGTAAATATTATGTATGTCTGCAAAACCATTAATCTATAATAAATATTGTTTATCTCTATGAATTTTTTAATTTATATTAAAATTATGTATGTCTGTAAAATATTTAATGCATAGTAAATATATGATTTGTAAAATATCATGTTTTATTCACGTAAAGACTGTCTGTCCCGTACACGTAGGGTAACCAGATACTAATCTCGACTTGTCGAGCAAACAAACTGAGACCAAACATGAACAGGGTCAATGACCTTTTATACTAGCTCACGGTTTCAAAATCATGATTTATTCCTGTCTTGACTTTTCTTGTCGAGCTGCCAAAATGGCGTCGTCGGGTAAGAGTCTTCAGGATTGCGACAGTGTGTTGACGTCATCTGGAAAACCCATTGCTGGGGGGAGTGTTATGACACCAAAATATATTTAGAGTCATGCGGCTGGGAACCATTTCTCAGACTCTTCCTTAAGCGGCCGTTGGGAGAGGTTCATGCTGCACCCTCACTATCGATGCCGACACGCAGCGGGAAGTCTAACTGACGCCGTTGACTGCACACTAATTAATAAAATAAACTCCAACACCCGTTTCTATCCTACCCAGACATAAAAAACAAATAAAACAAAAACAAACAAGTTTGGACAGGAACCAACAAGTTTGGAACACATTCAAATCGGGGGAATCGTTGGTCAGGGGAGGGTGTCACATAAAAACCAATGACTCTACATAAAAAAACAAAAATTAGTCATGATAAAACAAGTTTTAACAATAACAAACAAAGGCACTACAAGACAATGACGTCACAACAATACGTAATCATCACAATACACACTCTTTCCACATTATATTCAAAGGTCAAATGTCAACTTGTGCTCAAGGGGCGTGCTAGGTAGTTACGGGGCGTATAAATTAACACCGGAAAGTTACAACATAATGTATCAAAATGAGAGTAGCTCACTTGAAGGTCAGTCCGAGGCTCAGTGTCATGGTGAATTTTGAGACCTATCTCAGAGTTTTTAAAGTTGTCGCAGATGAGTTCAATTGTTTGTTTACAGGAATCTTCTCTTGTTGGTATCACTGCTAGAAGTTCAATGAAGTAATCGGACGGATTATAGTTTCTAGGACACGGCGCGCCCAACCTAAAGAAAAAATTAAGTAAAGTATTTTCAAAGATACGATTAGCTATTTTTTAAATACTTATTGATAGTGTGGATGACCTACTCCTGTAATAGTGAGGTCTAAATCAGTGGCTCCCCCAGGATTTTGAGCTGGGGCCGGGGGTTGATTTTTACATAGTAAATATCATAATTTTACCATTACATATCTCAATTACTGTAGTATTTGAAAATTTGATTAGAAGTATAGGAGTAAGGAAAATAGAGAATCAGCGACGCCTCCCAAAAAGTGGTGGTCCGGGGGTTCTACCCCGAGAAAATTTTGATTTAAAAGGATGCAAATGGTTATATTAAAGCCCTTTTGTACCAAAGTCGAATCCTCAGCCTACCCTCTAACACTGTGTACGCCCATTGTAACATCATTCAAAGTCATTATCTATTCTTATCTAGACTTGTCTTGTTTAGCCGCCAAACTGGTGCCAGGGTTGTGATGACGTCACCGGAAAAACTCATTGCCACATAGATGGGTGAAGGGGAATGGTTGCGACACCTGAATAGATTCAGTCTCTTGCCACAGGGAACCATTGCAAACACTCCACGCTAAACGGCCGTCGGGAGAGGTTTGTCCTGTATGCTCCTGCACTCACTAGTGATGCCGATATTTTACGGGACGTAACTGGAGGAGTTTTACACGCCATGGACTGCACATTCTTCCACGATAAATAACATACTGTTCTACCTCACAGGGACACACAATCATGAGTAGTGTCTGAGACTGCACACTCCAACCCAATACCCTTGGGGCACACAGTAAAAAGTAATGGACACACATTAAAAACTAATGGGCCTGTGGTGCACATTAAAATCTAATAAGTACACATAAAAAATCAGGAACGAATGGTGCGGGTAATAAATTACGGATGTATAAATGGTGTCAAGGAATGGTTTGGCAACACTTTAATGAACCTGGGATATAAATAACAACCAATCATAGACCAGAGCTATTTATAGCAGCCAATCAGCGTTTTGTACTAGGTGGACATACTAGACTACTTACGCCACTGGCTAACAGTTCTGTGTCTACACATTCTTCTTCCCACCCATGATTTGCAGTTGGTGGGGTTGGGGCATATGATATTATCAACTACCCTTTTCCTGATACAATATTATTTACACAATTGCTCTAAAATAATAATTTCAATTATTACTGTACCAACTTCAAAATTTCATGTACAAAGGGTAAAAACCATAGCCATTTCTAGAAAATATTACGGTATCACAGGCCCAGTTTTCATTTAAGTGCAAATTTACAGTAATGTTAAAAATCTACAGAAAGAGTATTACATTGAAAAGACCTAATTACTGCGTGAAATTATTTGTTTTATATTAAATATAATTAAACCAAATTTAATTGATTAATTGATAGAACATAGTGCTAATCATATTTTATAATGTTCTTAATTTTCTTGGGAAGGGCCTTTAGCTGGGAGGGGGTCTTCAGCCCCTAAAGGCTCCCCGCCTCCCGTGGGTGTGCCCCTGGTCTAAGCAGGAGTCACCAAACCATCAATTGCGACCTACTTGTAGCTCGTATGGATTTTTTATTTTATTTTTTACGTGAAATGAATAAGTTGCACCACAATATTGGACTCCGTGGTTAGACGGAAATGTTTCATGCACAACTACATCAGCTGAGGAGCGTTATATATGGCATTGTCATCTTGTGTTTTGAGGCTAAGATTGATTTATGGCTGTTTCACAATGGTTTGTTTTTAAATGATTTTCGCATATGATGTAAAGTTTTATCTTTTTAATTGAGATATAATAAATGAAAATCAAAAATCAAAAAGTATCACTTTAATTCATAACTGGAAGAGGGATAGTACTTCACAAATGTTAAGAGTAAAAGTGTTTGTTTAGTAACGCAAGTGTAACTCTAGGCAGGAAACTTAATGTTGAATGGCATTACAAAACAACTAAATTGGTGACAGACAAATATTTTCCTACAGATACTGCCTTAAATAAATGAAATGTAGGACAGTTAAAAATAAGTTAACTGGCCAGATATAATTTTTTATGTAAGATATCTATGAAATAAAGGCTGCCACTCTAGAATCTTAACGTGCATCCCAGACTATCTCGATTAAAGAA
Organism: Timema poppense; assembly: GCA_902141375.1. Classification (NCBI taxonomy): domain Eukaryota; kingdom Metazoa; phylum Arthropoda; class Insecta; order Phasmatodea; family Timematidae; genus Timema; species Timema poppense. Next base: position 9,001 of record CABFOV010004022.1, on the reverse strand, counting down.
TAGTAACCTTATTAAGCTATTGAAATTATAAACACATACACTTCCCCAGTCGTACACAGCTGGGATGGCAATCCCATTGTACAAGCTACAATGGTTATTAATATGTGCTGCAGCAAATTTTCAGTCTGGGATTCTCATTACACAATTTTATATTTTGAAAGTAGCTCCCATTCTAAATGAGGGTAGAAGCTTGTTACCTAAAGCATTCACTTTGCAATAGAGTGGATTGTAAATGAAACAGAGATCAGAGTTCAAAATGTAGAGTTCATCCTTCTAGTTCTGTTTGTATCGAGTAGATGGTTAAATTAGATGAAACGCAATTTGTCACTAGAATGAAGCTAAAGTCGTTGGGTAGCCAATAGAAAAGCCTTATATTTAATAAATAACGCTCCAGTTTCTTCATGGATTTATCACCGATGTTAATAGGTGGTGTAAATTTTGCTAGCTTTAATATAAATATCATAGCCTTTTTATCAATTTATGTATGTATTTATGTACTCTTCATGTAGAAGAAAGATATACCAGGGACTGGGTTTATTCATGATTGGAGGCAGATATAAAAACACCAAGAGACTTGGAGGAGTATTATACTAATTGGACCTGCCAAGAGGAATAACTACACTTAATGATGATGACGTGTATTTTTGTATGGTCTAAAACTGCTGTTTTTATCCTGTTTTGAGCCATAAACCCAATTTTAATGGTCAAAATGCTTGAGGGATGTATTTATAAAAACATATTATATAATGTGTATATTTTTCTATTTCACTAAAAGACTGCTATTATATTAATTTGCATTAATAAAACTGTATTGATATAAACATTTTGAAACTTTGTTATAACACATAATACATTTAAAGTTAAGTTCTACAGTAGTTATATACACACTCATGCCACTCCATTAAACCTATCTACTCTTGAATTTACAATATTATGTAACATTTACGTCGCTAATAATCATGATTTACTAAATTACTTACTATTAACACTGGTGTGTCTAGTCTTTTCTGTCCCTTCACTGATTAACTGAAGCCAGAATATCTTCCAACATAGGAGTAACACGCATAAGTTATGTGAAAGGGGCGGTCAATTTTGACTGTTCCAATGCCACCAGTGCCTTGAGGGTTGGGTATTGGAAAGGGACCAAGGACAGGAAGTAGTACTAGCCTTACTTATTATATTTTATGTAGTTAATTTAAGTCATATTTAAGTTCTGGTAATAATATTTATACATTTACATTTGTAACGCCCTGTAGGTAAGGTTTATGTGTACTGTATCACTAGATTAAAACCCACTATTTTCACGTTAGTAATGAGTAGCTGATGAGGAGTGAAACTACACATTTGGTAAATTAAATTAATCGTAATGTGAGTTACATTTTATATAAAGTAATAACTATTGACATTGTAAATATGTTCTGTAAGGTAACCGTTGGGGAGGAATGTGGATGTGGCTCACAATAAAGGGAGAGGGATCTATTAGTGGCACAACTTTTTTGATGGCTCAGTTTGAGCTTGGAATTATTTTTCTTTATGTCAGCAGTGAAGACCAAATACCTCCCTAAGCAGAGATGGTCACCCCAAGTTACCAAGAATCAAATAAAGCCTTTTATTGGTGTAGAGCTGGTTATTGGGGGTATCAAGCCATTGTAATGCTATTTTTAAATATCTTTATCGTGCTTGGAGCCCGAAAGCTCTCTCCAGTTCTTAAGTGTTGATTGAGGGACACATTTGTCTCACCTAAATGATAGCCTAGTTCACCATAAATGTAATCAGTCTAAAGTTCATTTTAGTTAGTTAAGCCATATTATCTTGTTGTTCTAAGGAGCATAACAAGTTAATTTACTAGTTAACCAATGAAAATCTCTATGAGTTACAGTTTTACAAGGATAAGTTTGAACATAACAAATTAATACATGTAACTCTATTATGAATTCATTAGAATGCAAATACCTTTTAAAAACGTGGTAGCATTCGTATTAAATTTGTTAAAATGAAAAATACATTTGATGGGCTGCGTTTCGAGGATCCCCAGTAAAAAAGATAATTTATATGGCAATATTACAAAAGTAAGAAACCAAACATACCAGCCTTTATTCCTTCTATTGGTCTTTCTTTTCCTGCTTATAAAATTGTGAACTACACCATACTTACTGTTTGAAGAATGTGCAGGCCTCGTCCGTGGAGCCGAGAAAGGCGACGCAACCCTCCGCCATGAGGAGAACCTTGTCAAAGAGAGAGAACACCTCGGAGGATGGCTGGTGGATGGTGCTCACCACTGTCTTACCCTTTTTTGCCATCGCCTTCATCACTGACACTACGTTCTGGGCCATAAATGAGTCCAGCCCTGATGTCGGCTCATCGCAAAACATGAGGGGAGGATCTGTGAGAACCTGAACAACAAGTCGTGTTACTTTATTGGAGAGATGTGATACACTACTATACTCTTGTAACAGGACTTGAAGTTATGTTAGCATCTGAACAACAAACAAGCACCTGCTCATTGTGCTATATTACTTATGAAAGAATGTCTACATTCATCACAGCATATTATTAGCAGGCCCTAGCTAAGAAGGTCATAGAAATCCCCAAGTTTGATGAGCACTTAATCACTTAATGTATAGTTTCCATATACTTAGCAGAATTAATGTAGGCCTATGTTAATTTTTCGCTAGTTCCACTTTTAATTACTGCTTTGATTTGTTTAGCCTAAAATTTATTTCATTTGTAAGTATTATTTGAAAAATCCAACACATTATTTTACTGAAAACTTAACCTAATGGTTAGAGAATTAAAGTGTAACTTATAAGAAATTCACCCATTATAACTTAAAGAGAAGTTGGTAAGAACTACATGAAACCATATGTGGAAACGATTTAATAGTGAACCTATGATGTTAGCTTTGTGACGATGCTAAATCATCAAGTCTAACGTCTTATACTGCCTGGCCAAAGGCTTTCAACACCTTCATTAAGTTACTAACAATGTGGGTTCTCATATTATTTTAGACTCAGTAAACCAACTCCTATACCCTCCCTTTACGAAGGGCTGTAAATATTTCAATCAAACACTTTGTTTATTTTAATATGTCCGGGCTACCACACAATTTATACTCAAATTAAAAGAAAATTTTAAAATAGAAACACTCTTTACTGTGCTCTGCTCACAGCACAAGATGACATGATGTTATAAACTGCTTGTCGCATTCTACCTGCTTACACATAGAGTCGTTACATTCATTTTTGTTATTATGTGCCTTTATCTCAAAAGATAATATTACTAATATTAATATTATTAATAATCGATATTCATAATTTATTTATAAAATTATTAAAAAAGAAATTAAAATGTTTTGTTTAATTTATCAGAACATTGACTATTAACGACTTATTCTGAAGAACAGAGCTAATATAGTTTTAGAAACATACATTAGCGTGAAGAGGTATTGGGTGTAGGGGAAAACCCCCTTATCAAAAATCAAGGGTTTGCCGATAGACCAGTGGTGAGGAACATTTTAGCATTGGAAGGACGCATGTCACTAGACGGATTCTTCGTAAGACCGCACACTTCTTGCAAGCCTACAGTAAATTTTGCCAAAATATGATTCTGTATCAATCATTGAGAGAAAGATAGCTCAGAACAGTTAATTTGTTGTTGGTCTGACAATACACTTTAAAAACAACGATTTATTTTACAATTATTTAATTAAAATATACACCGTTTGAAGTTGTATACTGTACCCCCATGGCTTCTTTGGTGCTGAGTGACAGTTGATAGCTGGCAGCTGACGGTTTTGAAAAGTTACCATACCTAATTATGTAGCCCTACGCTGAACCATATTATCTGCAAAAACATGTGTTTAGCAGCTGTCACTTCTGACAGTCAAAATTTAGGTATATACCTAAATATTGACTGTCAGAAGTCAGCTGTGAACTGTCAGTCAGCACCAAAGAAGGCACAGGGATACTGTAGTGATGTGAACTGAAGTGATGAAGATACATAACTGACTAAATATGATAAAGGGATGCACAGAACATCTCAAAAGACATCAGGATTCCCATCCCTATAGTAGACCAAGCATAGTGAAATACTTAAAATTACAGAAATAAGCAACAAAATTAGATTTTTTTTATAATTTGTATATAATTTACTTGTATGTATGTGCTAAATTTAATATTTTGTTTATATTTAGACTATGTGATCATCGGTACGGTTTTTAAATAGGCATGCAATTATTTATTTTAAGAAAACTTTCAGAAATTACTTATTAATTTAAACGACCTAAAATGTGTGTAATCTGTATGGCAATAATTGCGAGAGCAAGTCTTCCCCTCCAAATTCCTTTGTTTAGTCAAGTGTCAGATAAGATGGAATAGAGCAGTCCCGTGAGGTAACACTTACCTCTGATGCAAAGGAGAGTCTCTTCATCTCACCTCCCGAGAGACCCTTGATCCGCCCAGGTATTCCGATTGTGGTGTATCTACAATTAGACAGCGCCAGCTAGAAACAAAATATTATATGAAAATCTTACAATCACACTTTATATTTTTAATAAATGAGGTGATGAGTGGCCAGAGAAAAGAAGTCAATAATATTAAAATCATACTTTATTTTAAAGGATGAATGACCAGAAGGAAAAAAATAATTAAGGCCATACTTTTCACTTCAAACGAGTGGCCAGTGTTCAAAAGACGAAGTCTATAGTCACTCACTGAATGCAGGGAAAGAAGGCCCAAATTGATTTAGGCAGGATAGACTATTGTTAGCAACTATGTCGATACCACTTCCGCGAGATAGTGGTTTCTTTGGGAGTTAACGTTAACACGAGTATAAGAGCTCAGTATATGTTACCGTAGCATGACTATGACAGTAAATTGGCAAGATAAATTGAGAAAATTGTTTTCTGAGTATTTAATCTAGGAAAAGATACTTAAAGCACATGTTATAAACGTCTGAGAAGATATTAAACAAAAATTTCCGAAACACGTTTTTAAAAACGTGTATCGTATATTGTATTTTACTGTTTTGGTAGAACCTTTTAAATTTTGCTGACATGTTAAGTATGTCAAGTTGAAATGTAAACTATTATTTCCGGTGAAATGGTCCACTTGGGGGTTGATTTGTCCACCTTCTTGCTTATGTCATAAATCTATTTACTTGTTTTATTTTACATGATTATATAAAATTATATACACAATTGCAATCATGTTTTATATATATATATTTGTATTCTAGCACTATTGATACAAAAAAGTATCAAAAAGGTTTAACAAAAGAAAAAGGGGCAATTACATCAACTGACTTAAGTTATCAAATCTGTAGACAATGTATGTCATAGCTGATTAAATTAGGCTAAACAAAAGTAAAATTACACTCAAAAATATGTGTAGGTTCCACTGATAAGCGTTTTTTTACTAAGGAAATTATTTTGTACTACCTTCCCATAGTTTATGAACTTATATTTCAGTTCAACCTTGAGCTTTAAACACAGTGTGTGTCAGTAGGGAGTTATAGTTTTATTTTCTTATTGAAATTTAATGGTTTGAAGGAACTGTACCTCAGCAATGACTTGTTCCACTCTTTGCATACGTTTTCTGTACGGAATGTGTCGATCCATGCGCACCAGAGCCTGAAACAAGAGAAGTAATATAATATCTTAAGAAGAAAGGTTTAGAAGTTACAAAGATGCTTGATGTATTATCAACAGTGATAAAATTAAATTATAAATTGTATTTAATATTGTTGTATAAATATTATCTATCAAATGTCCCATCTTCAAATCGCATGACTAGAATTATAAATATGTTTAAATATATTTAGTAAATTTAGTAACAGACATATACTTTTCATATGTTGGCTAGTAAGATAAATACTCGTATACCCATTATTTTTAGATAAATCATCGTTTCTACAGCCAACCGGATCAATTTGTGCTGTAGCTTCCAGTACTGTCGTCAAATGAGGTCATGGTCACATTAGGTGTAATGGCAGATGCTACGCATGTGCTGTCTAATTGTAATAAGACCATGAAAGTAAACTCTACAGTTATTGGTCAGCAGATTAGTTGTCAAGATCATTATCCAGGCTTGATGAACTATCTGGGAAAATAAGTATATTGATATTATAATTTTGTATATGTAGGGCTTATAAATATACTTATATGTATGTATAAATGTATTATGTTTATACGTATTTATATAAGTTCGTTTTCAGATATATATATATATATATATATATAGCCCCATCTTATCTAAATAACCGTTCGGACTACACACATATACTATATTAATTACGCTAATGTTATAATAGATATCAGTAATGTAGAATTTAGAAGAAATGTACCCACACTCGCATGAAGGGAGTGTGGGAATCAATTCATGAATATCAATGCACTGTCTCGCTAGTGATGGGAGACCAAGATAAAAATCTCAGGCCGAAATGCTAACGATGATTTTCTACGTGATATTTATCATCGTGTTTTTCCGTTCTCTCTCCACGCTGATTCGGGTGCATTTCACTCTTCCCATATTTAATATTATTTTTAATTACTTTACTCAATGATATTTTTTCAGCCATATTGGCAATATAGGGAATAATCTTAGCATGTTCTTAAAACTATTACGTTAACACTATTGCTATTAGCACCATAATTTAATAAGTAGGGATGATAAAGTTAGTTCAGAGGAAGTGTACCTTTATTAGCGTGGAGAGAGGATAGGAAAACCACAGTGATATTACACGTAGAAACCACTCCCTCAAGTGAACATGGACGAGATACAAAACTTGACCTTCTGCCACCAGCAAGTAAGGCTATGGAAATATTGACGCCCTTAACCACGTGGCCATAGGTGTAGTTACGATTTTAAGATCAGTAAGCTGATTCTGTCCCAAACTAGTTTTAATTTTTAATGCATGTCTTACTAGCCGTCACTGCTATTAGCCTTTATTAAAGTTGGTGTAGTAGGGATGAGGAAGGTTAAATTTTAAAAAAAGGTATCCACGTGTGTGTTAAGCCTGAGTGGGAATCACATTTAGAGAAAAAAACATACTCAGTGCACCCTGGCGAGATTCGTAACAAAGACCTCCTGGTAAACATAACTAACTCTATGAGCCTGAACCCGCCTCGGTGGCGTAGTTGGCTAACGCGCTTGTCGTGTTGAGCTCGGCTACTGAGGACGGGGAAATCGAGGTTCGAATCTCGGTCGGGTGAACTGGGGGTGGTTTTTCCTAAATGGTTTTCCACTCTCCATCCACGCAAATGCGGGCTCACTTCCTCTAATTCAACCTTCCCAATTCCTAATCCATTAGAGTAATTAGTACTTAAAGCGTATGACCCGAACGGGTAGTAAGACGCGGTGCTAAATATTATTATTATTATCATCTATGAGTCAGATATTTAGACGACATGCCCACCAATTCAGGCACAGTCCATGTTTAAGAAGGTAACGATAAAAGCTACCTGAAACACTAAGTGCTCCCTGACAGTGAGTGTGCCGATGAAGAGATCGTCCTGCTGCACGTAGGCTGACAGACTGCTGAGGGTACCGCTTGAGACAGGAAAGCCGTTCAACGCCGTGTAGCCACTCACTATGACGTTAGGGCTGCTCTTGAACATTAGGGTGTTGAGAAGCGTGGTCTTCCCTGCCCCACTTGAGCCCATGATGGCCAACAGTTCTCCAGGGTAGGCGATGCCGTTAACTAAATAAAACCATCAACAAGATAGAGATGGGGAAGTCATCAACCTATGCATCGTCGTATCAGGTTTGAGTGGTTTTATGGTAAAGGGACCTCCTTCCCCCTTCTCCCCGATAATATAGGACTCAATTCCCAAACAATTTGGTCGCTAATTTCATCCTCATTTTTTTATATAAATTAATCCACTTTAAAATAATATATAGGCCCCTATCGTTCAGACAAATACCATGGTATCGTAGGGACCTCTTTTTCAAAATAATCAAGGCTCTGTTAAAATAATTAAGTCTTCATTTTACATCATTATATTAATAATTTACATGTATAGTCTCAGTATTAACTCTAATTCACTCCTTTTTTGTATTGTACCCTATCACTCTCATTATATTATTTGTAAATACATACTATGTAAAGGATCTAATATGTTATATTTTTGTATATAAATAATGTATTAAATATTATTCATACAAAATAGGGGCCTATATATAATATATATTTGGTTTAATGTATATTTTAAATATTATATATACTGTATAGATTATACATATTATTTAGTATAATATAGTATACATTTAATTATTTTAAATCATTATTCATGATAAAAAAGAAAATGTTTTTATCATGAATAACCTTTCGTAGATACACATTTTGAACTCAATCTACAAGTTTAATTTAGAAATATTTCAATCTTCCTATATTTTTTTAAGTAAACAATCTTTAACGTAATATATTTTGGAGAAAATAAATATGTATTGATCATGAAAAATATAGTTTCCCGATATCAAATCTGTACAAAATGGGTAAAACATATCCAATTTTACACAAATCAGTCATTAGTAAAACTACTATAAAAATAATTATTAAAAAAAGGTTTTTTTTTCAAATGTTAGAAACTTTACAGATATCCATTTCAAACCAAAACACTAGCTTTTTTTTTTACCATTTAACAAAACATTCTTAAGTAAGCTACCCTTTCACAAATTCTTTCCTTTAAAATAAAATTTTAACCAAAAATATCGTTCATTAATAAATTACTCTTAATTTGAAGGCTAGGGTCAAAATAAAAATAATTTCACAATGTATTACCCTAAAGCAGTATTTTTCAACCTTCTTGAATATGCGACCCCTTTACAAGTAAAAAAATTATGGCGACCCCCTGGACGTAATAAAATTATATAGGGGAGAGTCGTATAGTATCGGACAGTGGCTAGTATCGGACAGATCATATTTCAGTAAACTACCGTTAGCTAGAGAATCCTCTCGGATATAATATTACTCCTCTTGCTTGCAGCCAAAGACAACTGTTAGT
>CABFOV010004021.1:8372-57523 GCA_902141375.1 Timema poppense | reverse complement strand
AGCAGGAGGCGTGGTCACGTGACCAAATCCAGCCAATCAGCGATGGGGTCAAATTGATTTAGATGGCCATACTAGCTACTTACTCGTCCAGGGTTTTGAATATTTACACAACTGGGATAGTACGTAGACAGGTAGAATTTATATTAAATTAAGCCACATTTGCGTGGGGAGGGACGAGAATTTTTTTTAAAAACGAATCAACTAGAATTATAACCCCGAACTCTTCGTTACCATCAAACCAAACAAGACTAAACTAACGCCTGTTACCCACATTCTCGAAAAATAATACCGTAAGCTTTATTTGTCAATGTCGGAACCCCTTAGACCAGACCTAGCCAGCCCATGGGCCACCACATTATTCTTTGTGGCCCACCAAATTATTTTTATACTACCTAATACACCAGTGGTAAATCATTCTATTTAGCTGTAATAGGCACGATAAATAAATATAGATATAATATTATACAAGATGTACCTCCCAGAATCCTCACCACTCTTTATATACTTCGAACCACATTGCACCCTGGAAACCCTAGAAGGAAGAGCAGGAGAAATCAAGGTCAAGGAAGGGAGCACCATTCGCTATCAATATTCCCCTACTACCCGCTTTGGTGGCCGCGTGGTCTAACGCGCTATTCTCGCAGTGGACTGGACTGCCGATGGCGGGGAGATTGAGGTTAGAATCTTGGTCTGGTGTACTAAGGGTGCTTTTTCTAAAATGGTTTTCCACTCTCCCTCCACGCAAATTCGGGTATACTTCCAAGTCCCTTAAACCATCGGCGTAATCGGAACATAATTGTGTATCCCGAACGGGTAGTAGACATAATACGCGGTGCTGAAAAAAAATTCAACCTAGATTAAAAAGTATATATTCCCCCATTTTACCGCTGATAAAATAAAATAAATATTCACGTCCATCAGTCAAAAATAGCTAATTGTTCTATTTTTTTTAGTTCCTAGTCTTATTACTTGTTTGGGTTGTATGCATATGTATTAATTACACTAGTGTGTTAGGAATGAGTAAGGTTGAATTTAGATAAAGTTCACTCACATTTGCATGGTGCGAGGGAGGAAAACCATTTAGCGAAAACCAATCCCGGTACACCCAATCTGGACTATAAACCCGATCTCCCCATCATACGCAGTCCAGGATATTGCGAGAGTGACACCTTTAACCATGCGGCCATCGAAACGGGTCTTTATCTGTGGATTTTACCACTGACATTTTTGAACTAAACCTTGCATTCACCTAAAATACATTCCACCCAAATATCAACATGAACCATCAGCAAATTTAACTGATTAAACCACCAACAGCTTTTTTTTTAATTACGCGGCCACATTTGTTACACACACCGAGAAGGGGTACATACGATTACTCTTGATGTTGGAGATACCCCAATACACCTGGTAGCTGACAGAATCACGTTTACTGACGAGGTTAAATGGGTCACCGCGCCTAATGTGTCCCCTTGCATGTGTGTGTGTTCCGGATTGACATGTGTGTATCTTGTAGCTTAGCACGTGGGTACGTTGTTCTCGTACATTGAATCAAGGGGATGGTAATGGTGCTATCATCAATTACGTCATGCGGGCATGTGCATGGAATGTGGATCTATGTGTTTTATTGTCTTTGTGAGTCTGCAAAGTTAGGTGTGTACTTGCGCGTTTGACTTTGACCTGGTTGACTAAAGTTCACTATTCAACCACACAGTCCAAATTAAAAGGGACTTTTAGAAAATAGATTTTTTTTGCGTCCAACATTTATAGCGTTTTATCAGAGCATTAATATTATTTTTTTAGGTATTGATAATATATATTAAAACTTATAGCCGTGGATGGAGTGATTTAAAGTGATACAAAAATATTTCAAAAAAAATTTCATTTTATATTTAACGTGCACTTTCTGAATCGAGAATACGAGAATTTTTATAAGCGAAAGGGTCTACTAATTTTACGGTAAAGGTAATTTCCCATGCCTTCAAAGGTTATTTTACATGTAAAATTTACAAGGGACCAACGGCTTTACTACCAATCAAAAAGAAGCTGTGCTACTGATTTTGTTACGGCTCACTCAAAAAAAAAATCAATCAACCCCGGATCACTAATATAAATTATTTAAAATTTGTTTTATGGTATTTTTAATCTTGAGAAAGGGTTTCTTTCCATCAAGTTAAACCCGTACAAGTTCAGGTATTTCCTCCACAATATTTTCTACATAAGATTACTTTTTCGTTTTCTCCGCATCTTATTACGCGTCCAGTCCATACACATTTAACTGAGATAGTTGTCTATGGATAAGGAAGGTAAAATTCAGATTAAATGTAGCCACGTTTGTGTATAGAAATTCTTAGAAATATTTTGGAACCCCTATTCTAATCATTTTATTGGAGTAAGGATGAATACGGTGCATTTTTAAAGGAAATGTATCCACATTTGTGTGAAGGGAAATAAGAATCACCCTCAGTAAATCTGGCTGGGATTTGAAACCTGATATCTTCATCACCAGCTAACTAGAATAAATTAGCATGAAATGTAAATAGCTTTCCAAGTGGCGTGGGTTTAATCAGTAGTCCACATCCGTTAAATATTTAAGCATAATACATATTACACATACTACATGCTTAAAAAAACACAACATACACATAGTACAAGGACAGTTTATTATCTACGAAATATCAACTATATAACACATATTATTTTTAGTTAATGAGGTTTGGTTATTCACCCTCGTTAAATTCAAATTTAGAAGATAACTGCTTATCCATTGCACTACCGACGCCTCTAATGCTTTTGTTGTAGATATACCTATTTTAAAAGTACACACTATAGGGCTTATATATTCTGTTTTTATATAAATGTATACATTTTTCTTGCGTTATCTCTTTAATGCTTCTAGTTTTTCATTCATTTTTCTCTCCTCGTTCTAACCAAAGTCAACCCTATCCCCTAACGCGACATATAAATCGAAACCTTCTTTTCACAAAGTTATCCCTCTTTACTTCGTTCATGTGGGGGAATTTTTTTTTTCTCTTTATTGTTCCAACGAGGCTTGTGTAAGCTCGTTACACTTTTGTAATGTTATTTATTTAGCACCGCGTCTTACTATCTATACAGGTTATACGCTTATGATGTGAGGAATGCCAGGTCTCCACCATGGTTCGGATTCCACGTTAAACTGTAGGTCCTCCATTTCATCTCACAATCACCCTANGATGTGAGGAATGCCAGGTCTCCACCATGGTTCGGATTCCACGTTAAACTGTAGGTCCTCCATTTCATCTCACAATCACCCTACCATTAAACATTATCGTAAGTGCGTATAACCCGAACGGGTAGTAAGACGCGGTGCTAATAATAATAATAATAATAATAATATACGCTTATGTACTAATTACCATAATGTTTTTAGGGATTAGAAAGGCTAGATTTAGAGGAAGTGTGCCCACATTTTCGTGAAGGGAGAGTGGTAAACCATTGTGGAAAAAACCTCAATACACTGACCAAGATTCAAACCTCTATTTCCCCGTCATCGGTAGATTAGTCTACTGCGAGAGTAGCGCCTTAGGTCATGCGGCCACTCATGAGGGTTTTTGACATTATAAACTATAAATTCCTAATCCTAGTTCCTTTATTCGATTTGATTTTCACGCAAGTACAATATCAGTTCGGATTAGGTGGCCACATGGTCTATGGCGTTGCACTCGTGTTAGACTAGGCTACCGATGGCAGGTATATAGGGGTTAAAATCCTGGTCGAGTGCATTGAGGGAGGTTTTAATAAAAATGGTTTTACACTTTCCCTCCACGCTAATGGGGGTACACTTTCTCGAGATTCAACCTTTCTTATCTCTAACTATAAGTGTAATTAGTACATATGCGTTTAGCCTGAATAGGTAGTAAGACACGGTGCTAAAAAATAAACACGTGTTGGGTTTTATTTTGGGAGGGGAAAAAATGGTTTTAATTGAGTTTAGCTTAAACGTAATGAAAAATTGTTTTATTGCAATTTTTTTTAAAGATAGTTTAATTAATTTTTGTGGTTGATTCACTGGAGGTCTCAGTGTCTAGGTCGTCAAGTTCGTACTAAATTGAAACTTGACCAGGTGTATTGAGGGTAGTTTCCTAGATATGATTTTTCACCCTGATTTTATCATCCTTTATGTACGCTAATGTTAGTACACTTTCCCCAAACAACCTTCTACATTGCTACGTCATAGATTAATTTGTTAAAAAATGTGTGTTAAAACAGAAAATATTTATTTGTTTAAACGTGAGTGTTTTTAAACACAGCTAACGCGTTACAAATTAACTTAATACAGATATATCTGACGATAAACCCCCAACCCTACTGCCAGGGATTATATTAAAGTTCAATTTTTATAGGAATAGCCTATCTGACAGGAAATAAAACTACTAGATCTAATTCACGTGGTCATACCAATCATTTGATATGCATCTGTGACTTTTAATGTATATTATTCAAAAAACACTATGGCGTAAGCCCACGATCGAGCCTTACCGACCGAACGGCCTCCGCCGTTAGCGGTGATAGTGGCAACATTTGTGGTTAGAGGGTGTCATGTGGTCAGCATAACGAATCCCCCAGCCAATAATCTCAGTTATCTAGACCGGAGCTGCTACTTCTTTATTAAAGTAGCTCCTCATTGGTCCTCATGAGGTCGAGTTCAACCCCATTACAGACCCACTGCTTCACAGATAAATTTTGGATGAGCCGTGGATCAAACCCGGAATCTTTGGATCTATAACCAGGAGCTATAACTATTATATTATACATATAAAATAATACTTAAGGATTGAAACTAAAATAAAATTAGGTTTGTATATTTTAAAAGGCTCTTCCTATTATACTTGGACTAGCTGGTTGGCTGTAGTAAGAAACCGTAAACAAATACTAAGGTTGATTTATCGTCAGATGTCGAACAATGGTTCCCTTAGATGTGTAGTCAGTTAGCTTCCTTTACCCCGTAATAGATACTATTTGAAATATAATAAAATCTTAGTAACCAACTTGGACGAGTTTGTGTGTAATACAACATCTAGAAAGGGAATTAGTATACTACTGTATGTATTGGGTAAACGAGAAATAAGCAAACTCAAAGTTTATTTTTGGTTCTCGGGAATAGGGGTAGGACTCACAGGAAAATGGGGTTGGTATTGGAACGGAGGGTGGTGTTTTTATACGCCACTAGTAGCCATCGTTTTAAATTGAATGAAAGCTATTCAATGTAGTGCTAAGTGCAAACAAGAATAAACAGTTAAACATTTTTTGTACGATATTTAGAAATTTAGTGCCACAAAAAAAACAGTATATGTCCAGAGTTGTATTTAAAAGTGTCTTTATTGATGTCTTAAACGCTCAATTGGCTTACCCTCACAATATATGAGCACATTACCACGACATAAATTAGTGGGCATTCCATAAATATTTAACTTACTAATTCCTTTCTCTTAAAATATATTTTTTATGGTGAGGGAGAAATTTTGTTGGCGCTAAAGCCTTTTAAAGTTATTTTAAATATATAATTCAACATTTTCATCCGATTAACAACTGAATTTACTTAAGGTAGTACCAACGTTTTAAAAATAAACTTTATCCGTATTTAATACTCTTGCTTGACCAAAAGTTTCTAGTTTATCGCAGACATGCAGCTTTCATAAAATAAACGAAATTTTAAAAAAAGTTTTAAAAACTGTTGGCTAAACTTGTATTAAGGTTTAAATATTATTTTTTTGGTCAGGTTGAACCAAGCCTGAGAGAAATATTTATGTGAGGCAACATTGTGTCAAATTCATGTAAAATATAGTATTTGTATGGCAATAATATGGAATGAATGATGGTTTAGCTAACATAAACTTAGTTTCACGGTCAATATTGATACGTTTTAATATTATTATTATTAATATTAATATTGCTAGATGCTCTGTCTTAAGACACCCATTCTTTTTTAAGTGAACTTTGACCACCAATGCACCCTGTCCTCTGCCTCCTCCTTCAGCACCAAGAATTTTCTTCTTTCCTTCATTTCATCCAATTTTTGAATCCTCCTTGTGTAGAAGACAGTTCCTTCTAAAGATGTGTCGGATCCAGTTTTCTTTGTACCTAAGAATCGCATCCAAAATGGTTTTCTATTCCCACCCACTCTTTTTTTAAGAGCTTCTTTATTTGTCACCCTGTCTGCCCACCCGCTCTTCTCAATTCTTCGCCAAAGTTCTCCAAATAGTTTCCCACTCTCCTTCCATGAAAATGGGGGTACACTTTCTCCTCTAAATTCAACCTTCCATAGCATATTAGTGTAATTAGTACATAGGCGTATAATTAAAACTGGTAGTAAGATCTGCTCAAATAAGTTTGACAGACACTCAAGAACTGTTGAGGTCATCATGTGAAGAAAATTAAACTCTGTTTCTACTGAAGATATGTTTGATTTATTTTGGCCCCCAAAAAATGCTTCAAAAACTGCAAAAATTATGCCCTACGCTCGCGTTTCTTACACTCCCACCTAGTCCTTATACGATTAGTGTAAACATGTGGATATTCTGGACTGGTAGTAAGACTCAATTTTTAGAAATGTTGAAAACAGTTTTTTTCAAAGGCTTTGCTTGAAATAAAATAATAGTAATTTTAAAACTAAATTATATATTAGGTGGTTTGTTTGACTCAATCAATAGGACGTAATTACAGGCCCATATCTTTGTTAAATTATATCAACCAACACTTCCCCCCCCCCTCTCACACTACTTCACTGTTATATGTGGTATGGTTAGAATTTAATTAGTGGTTTTGGGGGTTAACAGGAGACGCGAGGCCCTAAGCTTGAAACTTCTAAAGCACACACATTTGGCAAACACGCGTTTCAACCGAGCTTTACATGGCAGGATGCTACTGTAAAATAAAACTACTGGTGGTATGTGCGGGAGGTAAAATCACGTGATGGTGGTGGAGGAGAGGAGGATGTTTGGGTGTGTAGGCCTACTACGGGATTTAAAAAATATATACTGTAGCTGCGTGGCCCCGTAGAATCTTTATGGTATTCTTTTCTTTTTTTTCTCTGGCTGGATATTTTATTTTGCACAGAACCTTACTACCCTCATTTTTAGTCTAATGTGTTATGGGAAAGACAAAATAGAGCTTAAAATAAATGTACTTGTATCTGTATGACAGGAGACCATTTGGGAGGGTAGGGAGGGGGGGGGATAACTCTGGTACACCCAGCCGAGAATTAAAACTCGACTTGTCATTCGACAAATAAAACTAGATGATCTTGGCATTTAGTCCTAATGTCAATTAATGCGGTTAAAATCGAAAGAAAAATGTAGATTCCCACAGAACACGAGTGAGATTTATGAAAGATTTTTTTTTTTTCAAAAAGAGTTCAATTTAAACTTTATTTTGACTAAATTCAACATATTGTGAATGTGGGGAATGCCAGGTCACCACCGTGGTTCGGATTCCACGTTAAACTGTAGGTCCTCCATTTCATCTCACAATCACCCTACCATTACACATTAGCGTAAGTGCGTATAACCCGAACGGGTAGTAAGATGCGGTGCTAATAGTAATAATAATAATAACTAAATTCAACCAGCTTAGGTGGCCGTATGCCCTACGGTAAGGCGAGCGTGCAGGCTGATTCCGACTCCTAAAACGAGTAAGAGAATGAATCTGTGTTGTGCAATTGGAATGGTCATAGTGGCGGCAGGCGAGTGAATGCGCGCGCAGAGGACTGAGACAGACAGTTTACCGGAATAAATATTCCAATTCCTGTTTCCGAATCATCTTGGTATCGGCGTGCATGTGGTGGTGTTGTTTTAACTGTTTGCTTAAACCCGCTGATTTTGTATACATTTTTGATGGATAAAGAAACACTTATTACGAAAGTTTTTCTAAAACCCCAAATTTGGAACAAGATACTGAAGTCATACTCAAACCACGATGTGGTTGATTAGTGAGATCGCAGAAGATATACCAAACTCACATCTCAACCAAATAATTTCATGGACTGATATTTTCTCTAGTTTTAATTTTAAATGAACATTTTTTGAAGCAATTAACCTCTTTACTAGACAACTCCTTGATTGCACTGACCTGCAGTCCTCCACTCTGACCATCGCCTGCCCATCTGTCTTCCGACACACACGCGCTGGTTTTCGGAATCATAATCTGAATCAGCCTGCACTGTGGCCGTACCGTAAATACTATTTTCGGGAGGAAATACTGTGTATTATATTAAGGCATTTTTCAACCAAAACTATTTATGTTTATACATATTTTACTACTTATATCAGAAGGTTTCGAGAGCAATTTCAAGTAAGAACTAAGGGAGAAATATTTAAGGATTATTAAATAAGTGAAATCGGCATTCACAAAGAGATTTATGCGGTGACGATTGAAAACAACAGATTGATTAGGGGAGGAGGGGTAAATTAGGAGGAGCAATATATTTTTGATTGAGAAATATTGACATAATTATGTCGATTCTTGTTACCGCGTGAAGGTTTTATTAGGTCGAGAACTAACAAAGACAACAAAACAAAGAAAAATCGGTTGTATCTCTATTGCTGTCCCGTAAAGAAGATACATTTTTAAAGAAGACGGTGAAATTCCCGTTCAGTTATTTCATCGCTTCAGTTTAAAAGTATTTTACTCGGCTATTAAGGTGAGGTCTTGAAATGGTATATTTTGGAAATTATATTTTGTGCTTGTTTTTGTTTAAATAAAGAAAATATCACAGTAACAATATTAATTTTAATTTTATACATATCTAAATGTTTGTCATAAGCATTCCAATATTTTAAGATCATTCATTATTATTTTGTCTAAAAATTTTTATCGCCCTGTCTTAGGACCTGTTTAGGTTATACTAAAATATAATTACTCTAATGGGGTTGGGGGTGAGAAAGGAAGCATTTTAGAGGTAGTATACCCCGCATTTGCGTGGATGGAAAGTGGGAGAAAATTTTAGGAAAAACCATCCTCAATAGACCCGACCGGGATTCAAACTCCGATCTCTCAATCATTTTCAAGCCAGTTTATCAAGATAGTAAAGACTTAGGCTGTTCGGCTATTTAAAACGTGTTTATTTATAACTCCATAATGATCTTAACTTCTGAGATTCAATAAATGTTTAGATAACTAGGGCCTATATGTATAAATTTAACTAAACATTTTTACTTCAGCAATATTTTTTACATTCCCTTGACACATTAGAAAGAAAGTATTGTTATCGTCAAAAATAGTCTAAATCGGCTGGTTGTCCTGAGGATGGTTTTCGTAAATCGTTTCTCACCCTCCATTAACGCAAATACAGGTATTTTCGCTCTAAATTACATCTTTATTAACCATAAAAAAAATATTATATACATATATTCGGAATGACTAGTGATTATCTGTGATAATACAAATCATTAACTTGTCGGCACCGGTAGAAGGAAGAATTAAGCTGAGTAATGAAATGTTTGCCCTAAAATTTATCTTGGTTAATGATCAAATAAATACACGAAACGTGTGAGATTAACACATATTATTCTTTACGTCAAGTTATTCACGTTGAATTGGTTTTAAACTCACAGATTCGTATTAGATTATTAGCTTGAGATTATAAAATATGATTAAATTCAACAGTATCTTATCTACAGTAGAATTTTGGTCAGAAGAACCTGTTAGAAAGTACATATTTTTTGCAGATAACGATAATATCAAAAGTGGCAGCTAGGACCACATACGATTTGATTTCATGCAATTATATGCCAAGTATTTATTTATTTATTACGTACATTTTCTGATCCAACTGATTATACCAGCAAACGACGTATGAGCTAACTTAAATCTAAAACAGACGTCACATCCAGCACCCGGCGTCACTGTGAAAGGCGGAACCAACATTTCATCAACGATCAATGCTTCGGCCATGTCAGGAATAGAACCCGGGAGCATTATCCCAATGGAAAACACGTCACCGACAGAGCTAAGGTGTCGAACTAGAGCAAGTTACTTTAATAAGTTTCAAATAAGGTTATTTCCAAAGAATTTGAACTGTAAATACTACACCACACCGCCCGTCAAACTAGTGAACATTATTTTTAAAGCATGAACAAGACTTCAGAGACTCAGGAGTTCAATGTTCTTATCCATCCATCATTTATCAAATTAATACACCCACTATTCATACATCCCGTCATTTATAAATTTCCATGTTTACAAATGCTACAAGGCTGTGATTAAAACCTACAAATAAATAAACCCCTAAAAATGTTGAATGTTTGAAATCCTTACAGTTAATTGAGAATACATTCTACTTTTCAAAAGTCATTTATTTTGTAATGGGAAACTCTTTTGTTCTAAAATTCACGTTTTTAGGCTCCTTCTGTCAATCTCTATAATGACTCCACTTATCAGTTTCTCCTCCCTACGCCCTCTTTTTTTTCCCCGAACTACCATGGAGGGGAGGGGGTCAAACGACAGTTTGATTTAAAGAGAGAGGCATATAATAAAGAGAAATAAAGAGAGATAGATAGAAAGAGAAACTTCTAAGAACATAGAAATGAGAGGGGAAAAAAGAAATCACATTAGTAAAGAGAAAGTTAAATCGATGAAAAAAAAAGCATTTAATTAATGACGATCCTCTTTAACCCATTGAGTGCAATCAAAGTCTAGTTCAGCTCTTTTTTCTTCTTCACATTATCAACAACACAATTAAGAGTTCATCCCGGTATTAACAGTACTCATCAGTGTTATTTTGATGACATTTGTTTCACTTTTCCATTTCAAATCGACTATTGGAACGAACAAAACAAGAAAAGGTGTAAAGCTAAGTGAATAATCTGAATATTAAAAAAAAAAAAAATTGTTTGTCACGTATATAACCCATTTCCATCGCAGTGCTTTTTTCACTCTCGTAAATATTCTGATGGGTTTCCTATTTTATTTTGTTGAATTGACACACATGATGAATTATTCCAGAAATAATGACTGAAAACTTTCATGTATGAAGCCTTTTATTTTTTCATGATGATAAATTTTACATGAACTACAATTTTATTTGTGGAATTAAGTTTTAATTTTCCACCGACAGTATTTATATTTTAATTTTACAAAAAATTTCAAATGATTTAGCAAAAATTATATTTTTTCTTACTGGACAGATTGCTTTGAAATTTATTTTGGTTCGGATGTGTATATTTATAAATTGATGTTTGTTATGTGTAAACTGATATATATATATATATATATATCAATGTGTGTTATGTGTAAATTTATATATATATATATATATATACAGTAAACACACATTCACGCAATTCTCTTCATATTGGGGTCCCGTTACAAAACAAGCAGGTAATGTAAAACAACTAACGTCGATTGAGTTTTAAGTTTCCGCAATTGATGGCACAGTCATCTGAAGTAAGGATACACGTTATTGATTTAAATCAAGGTAATGAAAATCACAATATCGGAATTATTTATTTTTTCTTTCTAAAAACAAATTTTCCGTTCATACGTTGAATAACTGCTTGAAACAGGGCACCCTGTCTTTCCAGACAGGTAGCAGAGCTATTTCGCACACATAGAAACATGCCGTGCAGACATCGGCGAATTAATAAGCAGCATGATATTTAGTGTTTTTCTAAGCACCAAGTCTTACCGCCCATTTGATTTAATACGATTATTTACTAACTAAATTGATGTATCTAGCGTTGAGGAAGTATTTGAGTACAGAGAGAGTGGAAATCCATTTTGGAATAAAACCACCATTATTATACCCTACAAGAATTATAACGCAGATCTCCCCGTCATCAATAGTCTAGTCTATTGTGAGATTGATGCCTCAGACAATGTGATCACCGAAGCAGGTGAGGCTTAGTTATAGCCTTATGATCCACAACGAGAGAAGAAATTTAAAATAACTATTTCAATTTCCCTTTATTATTATTATTATTATTATTATTATTATTATTAGCACCGCGTCTTACTACCCGTTCGGGTTATAAGCACTTACGCTAATGTGTAATGGTAGGGTGATTGTGAGATGAACTGGAGGACCTACAGTTTAACGTGGAATCCGAACCATGGTAGAGACCTGGCATTCCCCACATTCACAAGATGTCTTGTCAGAGCGGAAGGAAGGGTTTGGTAAGCAGATAAATTTGTGCCGGGACCGAGGATTGAACCCCGGCCGCCAGCACAAAAGTCTTGACACCTTACCCCTAGACCGCCAGGTCACCTTTCACTTTATTAAAGTGTTATCCAATATCCTATAGGTTGACCTGGTGGTCTAGGGGTAAGGTGTTGGACCTCTGTGCTGGGGGTCCAGGTTTCATTCCTCGGTCCCGGCACAGATTTATCTGATTGCCAAACCCTTCCTTCACCTCTGACAAGACGTGTATTAATCACAACTTGTGAATGTGGGGAATGACAAGCCTTCACCGTGGTTCGGATCCCACGTTAAACTGTAGGTCCTCCATTTCATCTCACAATCACCCTACCATTACACATTAGCGTAAGTGCGTATAGCTCGAATGGGTAGCAAGACGTGGTGCTAATAATAATAATAATAATAATAATAATAATAATAATAATAATAATAATAATAATAACATTCAATAACTCTTAACAGACCAGCACTGAAACGATACAAAAACGCGTATGGCTTATAAAAGTGACCTACGTTATCTTGGAGTACAAGTGATAACGATATAACTAATAATAACAAAGAAGGAGAACGTTAGAACAGATGAATCAATAGTAATAATTATTATTTAGTATTATTATTATTAGCACCGCGTCTTACTACCCGTTCGGGTTATACGCACTTACGCTAATGTGTAATGGTAGGGTGATTGTGAGATGAACTGGAGGACCTACAGTTTAACGTGGAATCCGAACCATGGTAGAGACCTGGCATTCCCCACATTCACAAGATGTCTTGTCAGAGCGGAAGGAAGGGTTTGGTAAGCAGATAAATTTGTGCCGGGACCGAGGATTGAACCCCGGCCGCCAGCACAAAAGTCTTGACACCTTACCCCTAGACCGCCAGGTCACCTTTCACTTTATTAAAGTGTTATCCAATATCCTATAGGTTGACCTGGTGGTCTAGGGGTAAGGTGTTGGACCTCTGTGCTGGGGGTCCAGGTTTCATTCCTCGGTCCCGGCACAGATTTATCTGATTGCCAAACCCTTCCTTCACCTCTGACAAGACGTGTATTAATCACAACTNCAGGCCTCCACCGTGGTTCGGATCCCACGTTAAACTGTAGGTCCTCCATTTCATCTCACAATCACCCTACCATTACACATTAGCGTAAGTGCGTATAGCTCGAATGGGTAGCAAGACGTGGTGCTAATAATAATAATAATAATAATAATAATAATAATAATAATAATAATAATAATAATAACATTCAATAACTCTTAACAGACCAGCACTGAAACGATACAAAAACGCGTATGGCTTATAAAAGTGACCTACGTTATCTTGGAGTACAAGTGATAACGATATAACTAATAATAACAAAGAAGGAGAACGTTAGAACAGATGAATCAATAGTAATAATTATTATTTAGTATTATTATTATTAGCACCGCGTCTTACTACTCCGTTCGGGTTATACGCACTTACGCTAATGTGTAATGGTAGGGTGATTGTGAGATGAAATGGAGGACCTACAGTTTAATATGTAATCCGAACCACGGTGGAGGCCTGTCATTCCCCACATTCACAAAGTACACAATAAAACAAATTAAATTACTTAATGATAAGGGTGAGCTTTGATAAATTTCTAGTTTTGGTTTTAATCTAGGGATAAAAACCCTATTCTGGAAATAGTTAGTATTGCTTAAGGTGGGATGAAAGGCCATTATAGTTAAAATTTTGCTCCAGCACAAATATAATTTAATTTTCTTCGAATGGTGAGCTAAAAATTTCTTGAATTTGTCAAGGGTGTTCTGATATTTAACTAAAACTTTTCCTCTTCATTTACAACGTTTTCTTTTAGATAAAGCCACTATGCTCATGACAGATATTCAACAACTGTTGATATCACAATGTTAAGAAAATTAAACTCTAATGTTTGTACTGAAGCAATATTTGATATATTTTGACCAAAAAAATTATTTGCCATAAAAACTGCAAAAACAGTGGCCTTTTCTCACGTTACCCTCCTCGGTGGCGTAGTTAGCTAATGCGCAAGCTTCGTGTTGAGCTAGACCGCCGAGGACGGGGATATTGAGGTTCAAATCTCGCTTGGGTGAACTGGGGTGGTTTTCCACTCTCCCATCACACAAATGCAGGTTCACTTCCTCTAAATTACACCTTCCCAGTTCCTAACCCATTATAGTGATTAGTACTTAAATCGTATAACCCGAACGGGTAGTAACGCGTGGTGCTAAGTATTATTAGTATTATTTTCTTACCCGCCTCGGTGGCATAGTTGGCTAACGCGCTTGTCGTGTAGAGCCCGACCGCTGAGGATGGGGAGATCGAGGTTCGAATCCCGTTCGGGTGAACTGGGATTTTTTCCTAAATGGTTTTCCACTCTCCCTCCACTCAAATGCGGGTTCACTTCCTCTAATTAAACCTCCCCAGTTCCTAACCCATTATAGTAATTAGTACTTAAAGCGTATAACTCGAACGGGTAGTAACGCGTGGTGCTAAGTATTATTAGTATTATTTTCTCGCGTTCTCTTCCTTCCCACCTTAAACAAGAGGACTGAGTTTGTAAAAGTTACTAATGGAAAAAGAATGCCTACATTATCAGGGTCAGATTGACTAGAAATTATACGATTAAATATATTACAAACAAAATGGGCATACAAATTAAGTCTTAGTTCGAAGGCAGCTTGTAGAAGCCCCAAGAGGTTTCAAATTCTATCATAAACTGTTCAAAATTAACTTATCATAGCAAACAGCAACCAATTTGCGTTGAACGCTCACCGTTTTTAGAGTCAATTAAGGTGATTGAATTGCACTCCACTCTAGCATATTAGATATTTGACCTGACCAAATCAAAATACAAACTTTAAATTAGTCTTACTTTATATAATGAAGAGATTATAAACTTAATAAGGCCAAGTAATATGAGAGAATGAGAAGATCTTTGATAAACATGTTGGTGGCAGTAGATATTTTAACCTAAGATAACACCTAGATTATTAATATAGATAAATATATAGATAAAATCGATATCAAGTTTATAAGTGAAAAAATAGGGGTGGTTTTACTGCTGAAAGCTATAGACTTAGTTTTAGATTTACAGTTTGAGATTCAATTTTCAATAGACCATCGTAAAATATCATTTGAGTCGATTTGTAGTACACAATCAGCAAGTGAATTGATGATTTTGAAAATTTTTAAATCATCAACAAACATACAATTTTCAATAATAATTTCAATTTATTTTATTATAGTGCTGGCCAACAGTTGTAAGATCTATAACTAGCCAGCACTGAAAAGTACATAAGTACCTTATAAATAACTAGACCCTTCCCCCTCTCCCCCCGCATTATTTTCAACACACATATTGAAGAATCATCATACACTCTACCATAAAATATGAGTGACTATCGACATTCTTATTAGGAATAAATTAAATTTTCAAAATAAAATATAGTCCATGTTACTCGCTGATAATGTAGCTTTATATTGGTGAACGAATTTTTAAAATCGGTCCAGTAGTCTTTGAGTTTATCCATTACAAACAAAAAAACCAAACTTCCCTCTTTATAATATTAGTATAGATTACACAAGAAATTAAGCTAAACAATAATAGCTAAATAATTATATATACTGATGAATGGTTACCAAAAAATATTAAATATTGAGAAGAATAAAAAATAGCATTAATAAAAAATAACTAAAGTGTAGTAAAGCATACATATTTAAAAATCAGTAACAACAAGCAAACAAATAAATCACAATATTCCAACTTTAAATATTAGAAGTAGAACCTCTACAGGATAAATGATTGATATGGGAGTTTCTTAAATAACTATATGAATTTGGCTTTTATTTTATTATAGAAGTCGAATTCGAATTCGACAATTCTATGACTGGCGCTATGGATACAACGACTCATAGGACTCTCCTTATAAGAGCTATTGAGGAAAATTAATTTTGGATTACGAAAAGCCCTTGAAGGTATATGAACGCCTACATGATCAAGGGCAAATCTGCGAGAAATTTTACTATTGAAAATATTTAAAACAAAAAGGGCGTCACAATAAAGTCCTCATGAGAAGAGAGTTTGAAGCCCTAAGAGGCTTCGAATTCTTTCATAATCATATTAATTCTGTTAGTAAAGAATTTATCATAGCACGCATCGACAAATTCTCTTTGAATAATAATAACAAATAGTAATATTTTTTAACACCGCGTTTTATTACCCGTTCGGGTTGCACGCCTATATACTAATTACACTGAGGTGTTAAGGGTTAGTAAGGCTGCATTTAGAGAAAGTATACCCGAATTTGCGTTAAGGGAGAGGGTGGAAAACTCTTTAAGAAAAAACACCCTCAGTATGCACGACCGGGATCAAACGCCGATCTCTCTATCTTAAGCACTCTAGTCTGTTACGAAATTATCGCCTTAGACCATGTGGCCACTGAAGTGAGTGATATAATAATAATAATATAGTAATAATATGATACACATCATGTATATCTGTATACATAGACACCATATATGTATACATATATAGGAATAAGCACGTGTGCATGAAGATTATTATTAATATAAATAGGGAAGCTACTCCATTTAAATTCGTTCCAGTATATATATACGTCCAGCACGTGATGTGACTTGAAAACTTTGCAATACTCTGGATTTGAAAAAAGAACTATTCGTCAATTTCAGGGAAGATTCAAAGGTTTAATTCAAACCACATACAAAGACCTTATTAAGGTAGGTGCAGTGGCTCTTTTCGAACAAGGATCGATTCATAGAAGAGAAACGTGGGTTTCCCTTTCATGCCTTAGTGATGAATGACTGTCTACGTTCTGAAACAAAATTTATACGAGTAGTTTTCATCTGCATGGGGTCACCTTTATTTATGAAGATAGATTGCTCGGTGCTGCAACCATTCCTTATGGTTATGTTTATTAGGGGGTGGGGGGGTATTCGCATCTTACTACCCATCTGGAATACACGCATAGTTATAAATGATAGGGTAGCATAGTAAAGATGTACTGTTATGAATTGGTGACCTGGCGGTCTAGAGGTAAGGTGTCAAACTTCTGTGCTGGCGGCCGGGGTTCAATCCTCGGTCCCAGCACAAATTTAACTGATTACCAAACCTTTCCTTCACCTCTGACAAGACATCTTGTGAATGTGGGGAATGCCAGGCCTCCAAAGTGGTTCGGATTCCACGTTAAACTGTAGGTCCTCCATTTCATCTCACAATCCCCCTACCGTTACACATTAGCGTAAGTGCGTATAACCCGAACGGGTAGTAAGACGCGGCGCTAATAATAATAATAATAATACTGTTATGAAAAATTTAACCGCATATTTGTGTAGGTAATGTGTAATCCATTTAGGAATGATAAAACACCTCAGTATACCTAGTCAGAGTTCAAACCCTGATCTATTTGTCACCAATAAACAATATAATACAATTCAGAAGTATTTCTTCTTTTTCCCTACGGTATGATTGTTGAAAAGCACTAAAATAATTTGATCGAAAATTTAAATAATTATAACTATGTATGAATGCTATTTTGTAATTTCCATTAATTGTAAAACCATTAGATAAACTGTTTGGTAATGAGGTAAAAAATATATAAATATTTAATTTATTGGTGGTTTTAACTTGAGCTATTAGTGTCAGGGGCTAACTCCAAAATCACCCCTAAATCACTTTATTTACCTCTACGTGAAGACTAAAAATCGTCCTGCTATGGATTAGAGACGATGTATCTCTTGTTCGGTTGGTAATCGCCTGAATATTTAACACCTTAAACGTTCTTAAGCCCATTAAATGTATATAATTCATTTTTTTTAAACTAACATTTAGCATAGCACTCAGATTCCTAAGTTACACAAAAACAAACTATTTTGTGGGTTTTTTCTCCACATTTTTTAACTTCTCTTATCACCCTTATGGGCCCCTACATTTACATACCCTAACGGGGCAGAGAAATGTAGAATAGAACTTATAAGAAAAACATTTATGAAGAATCATTCTTGGGTTGGCCAGAATTCGAACCATGATCTCCCCATCACCAAATTAAATGAGCTTTACTTTTAGTCCACGTGTCTGCTGATGCGTTTGTTGTTGAAAATGTTGACAATTTAAACCCACTAAACTTTTTGTTAGCACCTCATCTCCTTACCTATTAGGGCTATAGGCCTATGCACTAATTATTTTACCATGTTAAGGATGGGTAAGGTTGAATTTAAAGAAAGTACGCCAGCATTTGCGTGGAAGGAGAGTAGAAAGCCATTTAAGAAAAATCACCAGACTGGGCTCTAGCCCTGAGCTTAGTCATTGGCAGCCAGTATATTGCGAGATTAGCGCCTTATACCATGCAGCCAACGATGTGGGTAGCTAAACGTTACTAACGCCTTTAATTATTCTTAAAATGACCCCCAAATAATTCTTAACTTATTCAAGTATAATAAATATTTGGCCTATCCTCCACCTCTCGGGATTCGAACCAATAAGGCATCCTAATAGTTTCAGGATGTCATTTGAAGCTATTAACGATCTTACTCACTGCCGTGGCTTTAAAGGGAGTAGAAGTAAAAAAAGTCAAGTAACTCTAAACTTCTTCGTGGTATTTACATCATTTAGAAGCAGTCATGCGTCCTAAACTGGCGGCGACTTGCCTCCAACTGCCTTCTTGATTGTACCGTCAAGTGGTCGGAAAACACAGGGGGTCGAGAGATGGAGTAGGGACTGTCCAGAACTTTACTTTTACCAACTGAGCAACCGAGGACCCGTCGGAACAATGTGCTAAAACGTACTAACTACACTTAATTTCCCATGGAAAGCATCTCTTAGAAAATACAAATATTTTTTTTACTACCAACATTTATAACAACTTTTAGTGTTATTTTATAGTTATTGATAATATAACGAAAGTGACCGCTGACCTGACGTATGAAGGCGTGAAAATATATATAGGAAAGCGTTCCCGCATTTTTGTAGAGAGTGTGTGTAAAATAATTTAGGATAAAAGACCCTTAGTACATCCAAAAGGGGTTTGAGCCCTGAAACTCCCGTTCTCTGCAGTCCATTTAATTGTTAGTTTGACACAATATGGCTACCAAAGTAGGCTGCATGAAGATATACATACATACATACATACAGATATACACACATACGCACAAACATACGCACAAACATACGCACAAACATACGCACATACATTCATACACACATACATTCATACACACATACATTCATACACACATACATACATTCATACACACATACATACATTCATACACACATACATACATTCATACACACATACATTCATACACATACATACACACACAGTAACTTTTTTAGCTGTATCTAAATGTAAAAAACTGTATAGAATAATTTAGATAGGAAGAGCCTTATCTGACAGCTAGAAAATTTACTTAATATTATTTTGTGTATCCATACATAAGGTCATGTTGTCTGTAGTAGTTACTTTTGGTAGACATTGTCAATAACTATAAAATATTAGCCTAATACAGTAATAGTATAGAATCATTTTAGCAATGTTGGCTGCCAAAAAAACCATCATATTTGTATATATTTTGTATCATTGTGTCCTACCACCAGTTCAGGCCATACGTAAATGTATTATTATTATTATTATTAGCACCGCGTCTTACTACCCGTTCGGGTTATACGCACTTACGCTAATGTGTAATGGTAGGGTGATTGTGAGATGAAATGAAGGACCTACAGTTTAACGTGGAATCCGAACCACGGTGGAGGCCTGGCATTCCCCACATTCACAAGATGTCTTGTCAGAGGTGAAGGAAGGGTTTGGCAATCAGATAAATCTGTGCCGGGACCGAGGATTGAACCCCGGCCGCCAGCACAGAAGTCTGACACCTTACCCCTAGACCGCCAGGTCACCGATGTTCTATTGAGTGATAAGAACAATTCCCAGATACATTTTCTACTAACACTGATTTCCCTGGCAACACTGCACGATATGCTAATAAATTCATCAACAACCTTTCCCCCCATCACCCAGAATTTAACCATGACTTGTAACTACTCCGTCACAGGGATAGCTCTCTGTACTATAATTATATTATATCATTACGAAAGAGACGAGTATTGTTTTTGATACAGTCACCTATTTGGGTGGCCACATAGTATAAGGCATCACACTCACGATATATTAGACTGCCGATAACACGGAGATCAGGGTTCGAATCTTGGTCGGGTGTACTGAGGGTGATTTTTTCCCAAATGGTTTTTCACACTCTCTTCTTGCAAATGTGGGTACACTTTAAATTCACCATCCCTCCTCCCTAACTCATTGGTGTGATTAGTACATATCCGTATAACCTGAACAGGTAGTAAGACGGGATGATAAAAAAAAGTATATTTCTCCAGATCTCATCGATCGTAGTTAGATCGTTTTATCACGATACGGAAAGAGGGAATACCAAGAGAAACTTCTTTCAACTTCATTAATACTGCCTAAAGTCACTCTGCTGGATAGTCGGAAACTTCTAGAGCAGTACGTGTAGACTGACTTAGTTCCCCTTTTAGAAGACCAGTTTGAGGGGGTGTTCGGGGGATGGTTAAAGGGGGCTAGGACCCAAGTGGCCTGACGTTAAGACTCTCTTCATTTACTTGAGCATCTCTTGGTACTCTATTGATTTAGGTAGAAATACCCTTTTTTCACAGTTAAAAAAAATACTAAAAATATGTACATGTATGTATATATATTTACACACAAGGCCGTGTGATCTACTGGATATTTCACTCTTGATATATATTATCAATACTTTTAAAATAACATTAACGACATTGCTCCGTGGTGATTTCGAAGCTATTTTGTGAGGCGGGTTGCATCTTAACTTGATGCCTCTAAGAAGTCTAAGCACTAACACACTTAAACTACAATGTACAAAATACAAAGAGAGGGAAGAAAATGAGAAGTTCGCCCCGAAAGAGCTCTTGTATATGTGCTGATAACCCATTCCATCTTCTTCTAACGAGTTTACATAGACACTTTAATATTTGCGCCTTGAAAACCTTTACGTGCTTTTTAATTTTACATTTTTCTTGTTTCCTTTTATAGATAGACATATGCTACTACGAACATTTTTAATCTATATCCTAGCAGTAAGAGACTTGGAGACTATTTTCATGACCTAACCAGATAGCCTAAGTTATAGAGGATATATAAAAAAATACCCTAAAAAAATACCCCAAAAAAATACTTAAAAATATAAATAATTTTGTAACACTGTAGAAATATTTTCTGAAT
The DNA here is from genome assembly GCA_902141375.1 of Timema poppense. NCBI lineage: Eukaryota > Metazoa > Arthropoda > Insecta > Phasmatodea > Timematidae > Timema > Timema poppense. Next base: position 36,055 of record CABFOV010004021.1, on the reverse strand, counting down.
TATTTGAGAATTTGTTATTAATATTATTATTATTATTATTATTATTATTATTAGCGCCGCGTCTTACTACCCGTTCGGGTTATAAGCACTTACGCTAATGTGTAATGGGTAGGGTGATTGTGAGATGAAATGGAGGACCAACAGTTTAACGTGGAATACGAACCACGGTGGAGGCCTGGAATTCACCACATTCACAAGCTGTGATTAGAGAATTTATGGTTGTGTATCTTTAAAAGTCTATTTGAGTAAAACGTAAATTCACTAACATGGGAAATCCTATCTTGACCGGTCATGACATCATAGGTAGGCAACGTACTTAATAGTACTTGTATGGTAAAATATCAATTTTGACCCCGAAAAAAATTGTACTTTTTAGAATTATCTTCCTGCTAAGATTTGTTGCAGGGCATTACTGAGGGCATAGGGTTGGGGTGGGATCAGAGCGGGTACAGACCCAACCTATACCTAAAGAAGGGCCTTTCGGGTTGCTGTTGGGACATTTCTTTAAAAGACATCTGCAATCACTTGGCACTTCTAAACATAATTTAAAATATTCTTATGGCAAGGTGTTTGGGGCTTAAAAGGAGTTATAAACCCACTTTATACGCTTTTTAAAGAGTTATTAATAATTAATATTGTTTGGTATACCTCCACAATACCAAGGCTAGCAGTGAATTGGACTCTTATAAAATGTAAAGCGTCTACTACCTCAATTTTGTTTTAAAATATTTTTTTTACTTAGGATCTAATTAGTTTAATGTAAAATATGAAAAATTATGTGCCCCTAAAATATGGAACATTTTGTATCCTCTAAAATATATTCAATTCAAGGTTTAAAAAAGTTAAAATCTCCACGAGCAGCCTCTAGTGTAACTTCTTCTAAAATACACCTCTGTATATAATTGGACAAAACTATTAGAAAGCTTTATAGATCAGTTGACATGCTTACCTATTTTTGGAAGGTAAATGTTCAAGCCTGATATGTGCATGGTTTTACTTTTCCAGGATGATTCTGGGTAAGTTGTGACACTACCCCCCTATCCTCTCCTTAAATTAAGAAGTATAAATTTATATTAACCATTAGGTGCACTAGACTTTAGGAATTTCAAATACATATATATATGGTCTTGGATAAAAGTGATCACCTCAGGACCCTATGCTCGTGGGTTCGAACCCAACCTGGGTGAACGGACTTTTACTGATTATTAAAAATTCGTAGCACAACTTCCTTTACAGTGGAAATAGGAAATAGAGCCGTCAGTCCCATTTCTATTGTGACATGTGAAAGAACCCTGGAAGTTATGGGAAAATCTTTCCGGCAAAATTGGTAGGCCCTTTAACGCTCACACATAGAAATTCAGTATGGAAGTTGACGGAGAATCAATGACCACATTTACTGAACTCCCCTAGTATATGGGATGTATACCAGATGGTGCAGGTAGCACTAACCAGCCGACGGCATGAGTGCATGTCCAGATCTGGATGGATAGAAATCAAACAAATTTGTTGACTTAAAAGAACAAACAGAAAATCATTAACAAAATGTCATGTCCGAAGTGAATAAAGTTGGTATAAAATAATCAAGGTAATATATTATTCAGTTGATTTTTTATTTATAAGTACATTTATTTTGAAAAAGTTAAGCGAGAAGGCGCGAAAATAATTTAAAAAAAATCCCTCCTGGTTTTACTACCCCTTTGAGTTAACCATATTTGATCATTACACTTACAAGATTAAGGATGAAGATGGCGGAAGAGTGTGAAATAATTTTAAAAAAAATTCTACTGTCATTACACCCTGCCAAGACTCGAACTCCAATCTCTTAGCCACTCGCAAAACGGACTAGACTAGCTTGACGTTGATTCTTCGTTCGTACCGATTACAATCGGACCATTTTATATGTATCACGAAATTTAATAAATCACAGCTTCTTATATTAGAGAGTTGTATTATAAACTACAATAATTGAACTATTATATTATTACAATAATTGAGAGTGACTAGTTTGGTTAAAGTTTGTTTATATTCATATTTTGTCCAATATATATATATATATATATATATATATTGGACACACTTTTTATATACTGTGAGTTATTCCAATCTCAATAACAAATTTTAAACAAATATTGTTTAGTGGAATTGTGCCAATTGTTTTAAGTGTAGACTGCAGCTATACTTTATTTTACTACTGTATTTCATCCCCAAATATACCTGTAAAACTTTTTTAAATCATATGTATCAGATACAATAATATTTAAAAGGATTTCAACTACATACGCATTTTAATCACTAATTTAAACAAACCAAAAAATATATTGCTTACTAAGAGCAAATTAAAACGAATCCCTTTTGTGAATCAAATAACACACATAATATTCATGGATTATTATGAGGTTCATAATGAAAGGAATTTTGGTCCTCCCTTTTGAACATTGAAACTCAGCCGAAATTATTACTTTGATGGTATTCTCCTTTTGAAATCTTGACTTCTCAAAGACTTGTCTCTAACCGAAAGAAAGAAGACTGCTTTTCAGTTTCAGATTTAATTTAGTCTTTTAAAAAAAGGGCAGTATAAGCAGATCATTGATTATACTTACGTTCGCTTTTTTTTAAGTGAAAGTTTTTTTATAAAAGCTTTTTCCTTACCCCATTTCTTTATCAAGAATTGGATGAATAAATGATCTTAAAAACCACAAAGATCAACAATCACCTTGGTATTATATTTTAGGTTTATACATCAGCAACCTTTTACATTTTCAACCCTAAAGTATAACACTGGTTTAATAATAATAATAAGAAGAAGAATAAAATGGAAACTGATACATACAACCTATCAAAACGAAAGTTTTCTGAGCGTGAAATATAGCCATTTATAGCTTCTTCGAAATTCTCTTGAACGTGGGGGTTTTTCCTTATGCTTTAAAAGTTTACAAATATATCAGAAAAACAAATCAAGAAAATAAAAAATTCACCCCCTCGTTTGGTGATTGTATTAGGTGTCATTCTTGCAATAAATTGGTTTGGAGGTTACGAGGATATCAGGGATAGAATGCTTGTCGGGTGAACTCTTGAGTGCCTTTTCTTAAAGGGTTTACCTCTCTTCCTCCACAAAGATGTGGGTAGATTCCCTATAGATTTTACCTTCCTCATTCTTACCCAATTTTTATATATATATATATATATATATATATATATATATATATATAATAACGAGTCTTCAACCCGAGAGTTTGTCCTGATGTGCTTCCCAACCAAATGGGGCTAGGCATGCATTCGGCCCTTCGGCCAGCTAGTTCTACCCGCGCCATCTGGGAGAAATCACATGTCCTAAAGAAGTTCTGAAAAGGCTGTAGTTTCCCGGTTCTTTCCGCACTGGATTTCTATGAGCAAGATAGAAAGATCCCATCAATTTTGCCGGGAAAGCTTTATTTCACATTACCTCCAGGGTTATTTTACATTCCACAATTGACATAGAACCGATGGCTTTACTTACTCTCCAAATGAAGTTGTACGACGGATTTTCATCGTTAAAAATAATATCCATTGATCTTGGTCTGTTTCGAACTCACGAACATCGAGTCTTGAGGCGAGCACTTTACCCCAAGATCACCGAGGCTTACAATGTAAATATCCGGGTAGTAATTCGCTATGAATGCACCAATAATTAATTGACAAAGAGGATTTGGTTTATGGTAGAGAGCTTTACTTTGTCTCGGAAGGCCTGTAGTCATATTTTTTTTCAAGAAAACATTTGTAAAGTTACTTAAAACCTACCTCTTTTTTCCCCCCATATGCCACAAGCGTTTGTACGGCTAAACATTCATGGTCTTCTGAGATTGGGTCACCACGTAGGTGCATCTTCTTCGTCCCAGTGGGGTGTTGCGATGAATATGATAATGATCGTGTGAGGCCAGTAGAATCTTAGGCCTAACTTAAGCCTAATTAACCAGATCATGGAAATCATAGTAAAAAAAAATCCCCTTCTATAAAAGACCAAAAGTATCACCGGGACCTTTAGATTGGTAGCCATAAATGCTGAATTCTATACCAAGAGGTCGGCTTATAGTTTTTCACCACTAATAAAAGGTAATGAGTGGCCCTAATGACGCATCCTCTTACCGTGACAAAATAAATGGCAATCAATGGTGTTCACTAATATTTGCATACAGATAAACTCCCCCTTATCAACACAAACTATAACATTATGACCCGTACTGATGAACACGTGGGCAGAGGTATCAATATTGCTTATTGAGATTTTTCTGCTGATGGAGATCTTAGGTTCGAACAGCGTCCAGGTGTAATTAAGTGATTTTTCCTAAAATAATTCTCAGTTTTCTTCCATGCAAATGTTGGTACAGATCCTCTCTAATTTATACCTTATATATATCTGATACATTGCTATAAACATGCGACTGTCTCGGAAGAGTACAAAAAACATAATAAGCCCATTAATATCCTCTGTCATTGTTTGTCTTTCACTAAATGATAGAAAAAATTAGATGTATTTAATTATTCGTTGTTTTGTTCAATCAAAGTTTAGCTGAATTATAATTACTTTCCAGCCTCTTGTCTCAACATTTTGATGGATTAATTTGGTAACATGTGGGTGCAGACTAGGATGGACTTAAGGGAACTTGTGTGTGTGTGTCTTGTGTTATGTCGGTCAAAAGACGATCGATAATGGATGTGAGACGAGATTGGAACATTTTGACGGGACTGTAATCCTGAGTAGGAACGTGATAAACCTTACTAAAAGTCGAGGATAGAACCACAGTACGTGATGGGAAAACAGAGTACCACTAACGTTCCACCATCTAGGTTTCACGTCAGTGTATGAACCACAAATTCATAAATTAACAAAATTGCTATATATAGTATGATATTCTTAATGGGTTATTACTCACCTCGGTGGCGTAGTTGTCTAACGCGCTAGTCGTGTTGAGCTCGACTGCTGAGGACGGGGAGATCGAGGTTTGAATCTCGATCGGGTGAACTGGGGGTGGTTTTTTCTAAATGGTTTTCCACTCTCCCTCCACGCAAATGCGAGTTCACTTCCTCCAATTTAACCTTCCTGATTCCCAATCCATTAACGTAATTAGTACTTAAAAAGCGTATAACCCGAATGGTTAGTAAGACGCGGTGGTAAATTTAAAAAAACATATATCGTATTATTTTTTCAAATTTTAAATATTTATTTTTCCTTAGTCAATATGGATACCTTTTGTTTACCTTTTAATTATATTTTGGGTAGTTAATTTACAATGTCTAAGGTGTATAGTCAAATAAACACACACAAGGCAAATATACGTGTTTTTAATAAAACATAGAAATTAATGTTAGTGCAATAACTGACATTACATTACATTACATGTTCGTGCTGTCCCTTGTTGACAATGCAAGGTTCAACTCGGTGAGCAAATCAACCTCAGTAGTCTTGGGGTAAAGTCCTTGCCTCAAATTCTAATGTTCGTCGGTTCAAACCCAAACGGGATCAACGGGTTTTTCCTGATTGATAAAAATCCGTAGCACAACTTTCCTCAGATGCAAAGTAAAGTCTTCGATTTTGGCATGTAAAAGAACCCTGGAAGGTATGTGAAAATAACTTTCCCAGCAAAATTTATATATAGATCATTTCGTTCTAGATCATAAAAATTCTCGTGTGTTGATACAATTAGTTGGCTCAGAAAGTGCACGTTAAATACTTTAAATAAATAAGAAATAAAAATAAACTCTATTATCAAAAAGATTATGAACTTGGTCCATTTGCTCTTCAATCTCCCACAATGTTCACGAAGCCCCTCATGATGCGTTGCTTTAGATAATCCCTGTATTTGATTTTTTAAAGAATACACTTGTGCTGTCAACAGTACCACCCCGCCCCCCTTAAAAATCAAGGGGATTTAGGTCTGGTAATTAAGGAGCCTATTCCTAACTGCCAAGACGTCAAATCCGGTTGGAGAAATATTTATTCAATCAGCTGAGTTTCATATTCTTTATTCGTCCTTTGCCTGTGTGTCAAAACTTTATGAGCATCCTTTATATATTTAGACCCCTTTCTAATGGGAGAAACGTGTATATGAAAATTGGCGCAACCATTAATTATAAATTTATGTTAAAGTCAATCTTACATGATCATTTGTAAGATGTTTAGTCATGTATATTTTTTATCACTAAAATTCCAACTAATTTTAACATGCAATATGTTAGATTATGTAAAGAACATTAATTTTAACGTAACATGATGGAAGTTGAGGGAGGGGTTTCACAAAATAACATTTTGGTTGGTCTACTTCAAATAAGAAATAATCATAGCGACGTAAACAAGATATATGATGAGGGAGAGAGAAGTAAAAGGGGGGTGATAACTTTAAAGAAAAGATAGATGCTACCTAACGGTGGAGGGAAAAAACATTCACTTTGTTGGAGAGGAAATAAAGGTGTTAGTCTTTACCCTTCTGCAAGATGTAGAAGAACTCTACTTTTTATAACATTTTTATTTACATGAATCTAAGATTAATTAACGTAAATAGCAACGTTGATCCAAAATGTTTTCATTTGTATTGGTAGTGGTTTTGACAAACGTATATAATATGTTCTGTACATTTTTATAATTTTCATTTATTATTTAAAAAACTGTGATATTTAAACTGAAAAAAAAATGTCATCAGGAACTTTATTTTAACAAAATAGTCGTTAAAACTTTGACGATTAAATCTAAGTAGAGTGTACACGAACAAAGCCAAGTCTCATTATTTTGGGCCTTTTGCTGGTTACGTAAAGGTTGGGGCTGGAATTCCGGTCGGATGTAATTAGAAGGTTGTTTGATAAATTATTCTCCATTCTTTTTCTATGAAAATGTGTATGTTTCCTTTAAATTCCATCTTCCCCATCCAAACTCCATTAGTGAAAAATTTACGGGTAATCCGGACGTCTGGTTAAGACGTGGAGCACGAACACAGTGCAATGCCAAGAATTAATTCCAAACACTTGGCGCACAATCAGGTATGACTTGGTGTCATATTATTCAAGGCAGAGATATTTCAATCATATTACTAAAAAAATGTGCAAAATTAAGAGAGATGCGTTAAGATAAAAAAAAAATACAATGGGTTGGTAAGAAATGAAAACTTGGGCATATCTCCAAATAACTCTTAAGTTTGAGGATGGATTAAAAAGTATTTGATTCTACTTTTTATTAATCAATGTACAAAAAACATACTAATGTTGAATAACCAGCGGCAAATACAGTTTTTTTTAATAGACCCCATCAGGTTATGAATGTTAAAGTATATTTTGCGCACTAAAATGGTGCACTTACTGGAAATGTCAACATCGTATCAGATAAGTGACATTTGATTAAATATATAAAAATTATACCTTAACAAGTATATGAACCCTAGTTGCTAGATTTTAATGCCAGGCCTCCACCGTGGTTCGGATTCCACGTTAAACTGTAAGTTCTCCATTTCATCTCACAATCACCCTACCATTTCACATTAGCGTAAGTGCGTATAACCCGAACGGGTAGTAAGACGTGGTGTTAATAATAATAATAATTGCTAGACTTTAAACGTTAGTTACTCGAACGACTGAACCATTTATAATCCACTATGCAAAGAGGTACAACCAAGGTTCAAACCCATTTTCGGGTTCCATTACTATATATTTACACATTCACCCTATAAAAATATCATCCAGAATGACGTTAGTATGAATGCCATTTGTTCCTAATGGCGCAAAGGCCGTAAAACTTATTGATATTCATCGGGAAATGGCTTAATCATGGGGCGAGAAAGATCAATTAAGTTGGCAGAAACGGCACTTAAAATTCTCCGAGGTTCGAAAATTTTGCAGCAAATATTTATCCAACGTTTCCTCAGCAGCCACGTGACCAGTCAGAAGATTTATACTATTTTTATTAGGTGTTGTGTCCTACGACAGGTCAATTCATTTTGTCAGTGAACTTAGACCACTAATGCTTCTTGTCTTCTGCCTCCTCTTCAGCTCCCAGAATTTTCATATTTCCTTCAAGTCATACAAAATTTGAATTCTCCTGCTTCTTAAGTTCCTATTTCCCTCAACCTTTCCTTCTATGACGTTGTACAGAAGACAATTCCTCTTAAGGAAGTTCTATGTGGGTGACATGAACCAATTGATAATAAGATGGATATATAAAAAAAAATTATTCCCACGTTCGCCGAAAATATAGTATAATCTTCTTTGGTGGCGAAGCAATTTAAACGCGAGCCTGTGGCCGCATGTTCTAGTGCGCTACTCTCGCAATATACTAATCTTCTGATGACGGAGATATCAAGGTTTGAATCTCGGTCGTGTGTACTGATGGTGGTTTTACAATCTCCTTCCATGCAAATGCGTATACACTTCCTATAAATATTACTATCCTAATAACTAAAAACCATTAGTGTAATTAGTACATAATCGTATAACCCTAACGTGTAGTAAGACCCGGTGCTAAAAAAAATGTATAAAAGAAATTGTGTCCTATGTATCAGGCTCAATATAAAAAAGTATTAAATTTTGTATCCTGGTAAACAAAATAATAGTAATAAATACTTTTTGATCTACCCTCGTATGTCATGAATAAGATGAAAAAACCCATATTTCTCAAATACATGCCTACCTTGGTGTTCTTAAGATAAGATGCTTGCCTCAGGACTCGATATTAGTGGGTTCAAACCTTAACCAGGGTTGACGGATTTTTCTTGAGCGATAAAAATCTGTTGCAACACTTCCTTCAGAGGGGAATTAAATCCGCCGGTCCCATGTCGATTTTGGCGTGTAAAAGAACCCTCTAAAGTATATAAAAATAGCTTTCTCGGCAAAATTGGTAGGTCTTTTCTTTCTCGCTCATAAGAATTCTCGTATGTTGATATAATCATTCTGTTCAGAAAATGCACTTTAAATTCGCTACCTCAAATATATTTTTTTTTAGATTCAATTCAATTATATGTTGAAAAATTATATTTAAATAGGCTTATTTTGTATAACGTCCCAAAGCTTACTTAATTTGGAAAATAGTTTCGAGCTGTTTATAATTTGTACCAAATTTCGATATTGTGAATTAACGCTTACCTTACGTTCTCCGAAACTTATTTCATGGAAACAACCATTAAAATCCAGTGAAATTTAAAAGTTAAAGATGGAAGCACAATTTTCATCTCCTGTCACTTGGAATTTATCCAATATTTTCTAAAGTTTCTAAACGTTTCAATAAAGCTTTTTTTTAACCCACCTTCTCCTTACTTGTCATCACAACGGGGACAGAGGATTAACCCAGGACCCCCAGCACAGGAGTCTGACACTTTACCCATAGACCATCACCTGCTATACTTAAAAATCCTTTATTTTATTATTAGTCTTATTTCATAGTTATTGATATCATCTATCAAAATGGACAACTTCCTAGCACATGAAACTAGACCTTGGATTCAGGACGATATGTGTTTCAGGGTAATTTCAGTGCTGTTACGCCGTGTGGGAGACTTAACAAGCAGAGTGGTTCTCACTTTGATAGGCTGACAACGTTGAGCTATGAATGTAGGCAAGGGGGGAGAAGGGGTTTCCATCCCCAGTATGACCTTGAAACACACAAACAAATTACGACTAGTTGTAGTAGCTTTCTATAGCGTTCATATACGTATGTGTATTTGAGAAAATTGAGTTCTACGTATAGCCGTAACGGGTATATAAACTCTCAGTTGGTAGCTAAAGGTGCCGGGTTCAATTCTCCATAATGTCCAGAAAATTTAATCTGTGTTTAAATGTGTGTTTTTCCTTTCACAATGATGAATTAATGGCTGGAGAGCTGCGTTTTATGTCTATTATAGAAATAAGTTCGTTTATAAGCCGTGTGCCGCCGATATAATCAATCGATTTAAAAAGTGCATTGCCTAAGGATCCAACTATATTCATCTAGACTTGAAAACTACCACGCCGATTTATCCACCATTTGAATGGATGATATCATTCCCCAGTAAAGTGGAGCGAGCAAAGAAAGGCGAGACATGAGGGCTGACAGAACTATGACGTCACAAGGGGAGCCTGTGAATAATCTCGCAAGATTCTCGCAAACCACAGCGCGTGGGGGAGAGAAAGAAAGAACTCGTGAATGGTAAACGAGTGGCTAGGGGGTTTGCGGGAAGGGTGTACTGTGCCTCGGTTTGCAAGTGCGGGTTTGCGGGAATCTCTGTGATGAATAGATTGTTGACGCCATCAACAACAACAACAACTTCTACATCAGAGGATATTGGATAGAGTTTTGTATGGGGGTGGGTGGGGTGGGATTCTTCTCTGTTTTATATGTTTGTTAACATGTCAGCTGTTGTGTATGCTACATCCATAGAAACCCCTTTCCTTAGTTGTAACTCATCCAATCTCCTATCCAATTGGAAATCATCCCTTTTGCAGGAGTGAATCAACGAAGCGTTTCCGATTTCATTTCGATCCGATTTTAATTTTGAGCGCTTGACATTAAACTAGACTATGTCCACGATCATTGCGAGACTGTACTGCTCCAGATAATTACTATACACCATTGATATACATTTGTTATATATATTTTTTTAGCATCGCGTCTTACAACCCGTTCGAGTTATACGCGTATGTACTAATTACACTAACGGTCTTAAGGATTAGAAAGGCTATATTTAGAGGACGTCTACTAGGAGAGTGGAAAATTTTTTGTTAAAATACCTCGGCACACCCAACCGAGATTCGAACCTCAATCTTCCAGTTATCGGCAGCTTAATGTGATGCAAGAGTAGCCTTAGACCATGTGGCCACCGAAGTAGGTTTTGGTTATAGTGAATATATATATATATATAATATATATATACTATTTTTTTTATAAATTAGACCAAACTAACAGCATGTGGTTTAATTTTATTAGTAGAATAATTGAACACCAAACATATGTATACATTAATATAAAAATATATTTAATATATATATGATATAGGCCTATATAAATGTATTCACTAGCTGTTGAACCACTTCTTCACACCACGAATCTATAAATTAGATTTGGTTAATCTTATATTCTAATAAAAATAACAAGCCACATCTTAAATTATTTTAAATATTAATCCCTTATTAGTTTAAATTATCTGTCAAAATGTTAAAAGAAGGCTGATTAAAACATTTTGTTAAAATAAAGATCTAATCTAAACATGTGTTAAACGCTTATTTCTCTTTTTGAAGGTTAAGTAATAACTTTTTAATACAAAATATGTAATGTATTGCCTGTTGATTCTAATAAAAAAAAGCCTATTTGGTGAACTGACCCTATAACCTGGAACATGGAGGTCAATGGGAAATTCAAAGTGTTCTTAATTCAATCGTGAGTAGGACATACAGCGCGAATAGAAGAATCTAGAACCGTGTTCAAGGTATCGACTGGCAAGCCTTATGGGAAAAGCTACAGTAAGTAGCCCCATGGCTTCTTTGGTGCTGACTCACAGCTCACAGCTGACAGCTGACGGCTTTGAAAAGTTACCAGACCAAATTATGTATCCTTACGCCGAACCATATGATCTGCAAAAACATGTGTTTAGCAGGTGTCACTTCTGACAGTCAACATTTAGGTATATACCTACATTTTGACTGTCAGAAGTCAGCTGTGAGATGTCATTCAGAACCAAATAAGCCATAGGTCTACTGTAGATGTAGTTTGGAGGATAACCTTCAAATGGTCCTCAAAGAGAACTAGCTCAAGATAGGGATAAGTGGCGTACTTTTGTAAGTGTGGCAGTAAACTTCGGAGGATTTAAAGCCGTATAATAAGTAATTACAAAAAATGGGGTTTAAACCAGAGTGAAATCGAACGACTAACTAAATACTCACGTTGCTCATTTTTTCCCAAAATTTTCTCTTAGGATTAGGTTCATACGAGCGGTTTTTCTTTTCACGTTCTTGAAACAGACGGGAATATCATGCACGCCAAACTATAAATAAGGTGACCCCACATGCATGATCGAACGTCCCGTCATTTTTTTATTATGCCAAAGAGAGCTACAAGTAGTTTCATGTCAGTACATTAAGAAACCCCCCTCCGCTGCCTCCTCCAGCTATGGATAAAACCTAATTAGGTAGGTAATACAGCTTGAACTAGTAGTGCTGTTTTCTTTACGCTACTTTAGAAAAACAGCGGTATTGAAACAACCATTTAAACTGTTTGACCATTGTTTTAATAAAATAAATAGAAAACTAATCATTTAAAAAATAAAAGAACTACTGTTGTGTGAATATTGGAGGAAGATGAGCTTCGATAAGTATCATGGTTGAAAGAATAAGAAAAACATTTTATATTAATAGGTCTCAACCGATAATATCTTAATATCGAGATTTTTTTTTTTTTCCTATTGATAATATCTTAATATCGAGATTTTTTTTTTTTCCTATACTAGAAATGAATTAAAGATCGTTACTTTTATTTCAAAACCTCATCCCTAGGTATAACTATTCCTTTTGTCAGAGATATTCAAGCTCTTAAATTTGTGTTGGTCCAAAGTCTGAGATGTTGAGCTATTTCAGACTCTGCACATTTCTCTCAATTGTTTAAAAAAAATGTGCACTAACAAAATCTCTAGCTTTACTCGTATCAGCTACACAAATACACACTTTTTGTAAAAGTGTGTAGGCCTACGGTCCAATTTTCATATTAAGGTCCTTTTATAGAATACAAAAAAAAATGTGGTCTACATTAATAACATCTTACAATTTTATTAGCATTAATTTATAGTAATTTATCTTTTCTATCAAAAGTTACAGCGTTAGATTACATGACTACGAATATATTAAAATATATATAATTTTTATATCTGTCAAATAAGGCCATTAATTTGAAAACTCGTGACCTGGCGGCCTAGGGGTAAGGTGTTAGACTTCTATGCTGGCGGCCGGGGCTCAATCCTCGGTCCCGGCATAAATTTATCTGATTACCAAACCCTTCCTTCACCTCTGACAAGACATCTTGTGAATGTGGGGAATGCCAGGCCTCCACCGTGGTTCGGATTCCACGTTAAACTGTAGGTCCTCCATTTCATCTCACAATCACCCTACCATTTCACATTAGCGTAAGTGCGTATAAACCGAACGGGTAGTAAGACGCGGTGCTAATAATAATAATTCGAAAATTGTTTTGTAGTAGTTTTAATTCGCCTGTAAAAAAGAAGTTGGGTTATAATCCCGGCTGTGTGTATTTAGGGTGGTTTTTCCACGGATGTTTTCTTTCTCCCCCCACTCAAATGCAGGTAAATTTTCTTTAAATTCTACTTTTTACTCTTTCCTACCCCATTGGTATAAAGTGAAACGTTAGAAAATACAAGTAAACTCAATTTAGAACAAGAACTTATAATAATACATACTACGTTACTCTAATAAAACACACTAAGTTGGTTTAATCAAACATACTATGCTATTATATTGGGTGAAATGACCTAGGAAAGAAAATATCAGAAAAAACAACAAAATTGATAGAAATTAATATAAAAAGTAGAATTTAACATATAGCAGTCGACATGCCTGGTGTAGGCTAATTAAATTTAATAGTCACTTTTTTTTAGTATTAAGTTGGCGGATTTATGGAACGAGAAAAAAGTCCATTGTTTTTTTCAGTTTTTATAGCTGCACATTTTTTTGGTAAGTATAAATAAAATATTGCTTCAGTCAAAACAAATAGTTTAATTTTATTGACATGAAAATATCAACCGTTGTTGAATATCTGTAATGAACATGGCCGTATTAAATGACAATTTTTTAAATAAAGAGAAAAAATTGTCATTAAATTCCGGGACACCCTTGACAGATATTAAAGAATTGCAAAGGTCACCACGTGACTAAAAATTAAACTATTATGTTTGCACTGAAGAAATATTTATTTTTATTTTGACCAAACGAACATTTTTATATAAAAACTTGCAAAAACACTGAGCTTTTCTAGCTTTCGCTTATCCCCGCCTTAAGTGGTGGATAATGGATGGTAAATTTATTGTGCGATAATGACAAATGAACTATATTCGTACACACCTTGGTGACTTATTTAGCTAACACACTGGTTTAGTGTTGAACTGGACTGCCAAGGATGGGGAGATCAAGGTTTTAATCTCGCTCGGGTGAACTGTCATGGTTTTACCTAAATGGTTTTCCACTCTCCCTCCACGCAAATGCGGGCTCACTTCCTCTATATTCAACCTTTCCAAATCATATCCCATTAGCGTAATTAGTACTTAAGTGTATAACCCGAACGGGTAGTAAGACGAGGTGCTGAATAAATAAATGAAAAACCATTATATTCGTGTGTAAACGAATCTAAGTATCTAAATTATGGTATTTCTGGAAAATACCGCTCTGGATGATAAATAATAATCTACCTATTTATAGGCACTATATTTTAGAAGAAGATACATACTAATGTGAATAGGGCAGCTTGACAAACTTTTTATAAGAATACACCAGAAAGTAAGATAGAGAGAAAATGAGGTAGAGAGCGAGAAAATTACTATTATAGGGGAAAATAAGACTACTATTTATAGAATAAAAGAAGAATATATAGCGACAATATGTGAAGGAAAAGAAAAATTTAAGTGATATTTTGAACAGACATAGATAGATGTGTCAAATGACAAGGGAGGCGAAATAAGCCGAAAGAAGAGAGTTGCAACGTAAAAGAGGAAAAGGTCATGGAATGCTCCATCAGAAATACAATTACATTTTGGGCATGTGACATTATTTAAACAAGAACGATGGTGCAGAAAGAAGGTTAATCTTATATTATTTTTATTATTATTAATATCATTTTAATAAATATAACATTTAGCCTACATGTAACTTGAATATAAATATATGAAAGGGACCTTACTAGAATAAATAAAACTTTATTTAAATAGTTATCTAGTTTATTTGAACAGTTTAAAAAAAGCCTGATAGCTTAAAACTGTACACTGATATTTTATCTTATTATTTTTACGAAACCTTTTATTTTTGGTAAAAATCACATTTAATTTAACATCATTGATTAAAATGGTTTGAATAAAAGTATAATCATTTAAATAATACGATCCAATTTACATAGTTAATTTAATTTAACATTATTGCTAAAAAATTGTCCGAATAAAAGTATAATCGTTTAAAAAATACTATCCAAATGATATAGTTTACTCCAATTAATTCTAGAGGGTGGAATGTGTGTACATTTTATAAAGCAAAAATGAGTGATCAAATCGTTTTGCATATTTACTATTCAAATATAAAACTTTAATGGGTTTATTTTAAATGGTTTTAATGATAGTTAAAAGTTGTTTATCCACATTATATTTATTTTAGGCACTTCTTTTTTTGAATATTGTTTATTTTAATATTTTAACCCCCCACTTCGGTGGTTGCATGGGCTAAGGCACTACTCTTGTACTATATTTGGCTGCAGAAGACGGGTATATCGGGGTTTTTATCCCGGTTGGGTGTACTGAGGCTATTTTTTTCATTAATGGTTTTACATTTTCCCTCCAAGCAAATGCGGATACACTTACTTAAAATTTTACCTTACTAATTAGCACATAAGTGTAATTAGTACATAAGGTAGTAAGACAAGGTGCTAAAAAAATATACTAGATATTTAACCTTTAATAAAATAACTACAGTAGATCATAATATTTAATTTGACCAAGCTGAAGTGAATACAAAATGCGAGAAAGCCTACGTTCAGTTTATAAGTACGACTGCTAGTACAGTCTTCACTTCAACTGACTCCGTCTTCACTTCAACTGACTCCGTCTTCACTTCAACTGACTCCGTCTTCACTTCAACTGACTCCGTCTTCACTTCAACTGGCTCCGTCTTCACTTCAACTGGCTCCGTCTTCACTTCAACTGGCTCCGTCTTTACTTCAACTGGCTCCGTCACAGATAAAGCCTGGTGTACACGTCTCTACACTCTTACAAATGTATTATAGAATATTCTATCATAATGTTTCATTACAATTCATCCATTTTTCCATAGATATTTGCTTAATCTTGTCATATTTCTCGCAATGGTCCTAGTGCCACAATTACACCGATACATTTTATATTACAGTCAACTCTCGATAACTCTTACTGAAGGAGGGGAGGGGAGGGTCTGTCCGAGTTAGGGAAAAGTCCGTCCTATCGAGGGGAAATAAAGTTGTGCCAAGAAAATTAAAACTGATTCTGTATCTAAAGTAATATTATACTTTGTTGTGATGAGGTAAACAATACATATCAGATAAGACACATACACAAATAACACAGCTATGTACTGGAATGGGAAAGGTTGAGATTACAATAGGTCTATAGTACTTGCAAATTATATATAAACTTTATTGTATGTGTAGGGGTGGGACGGGAGGGGTAGTAACGTTTCGTTACACTACTTCCATAAAATTTTAATTTCGGAAAATGTTGTCCAAACTATCCGGAGTCCAAAATATCAAGGTCCGAGCTATCAAGAGTTGATTGTATTTAGGCCCACAACCAATCTCATAAAATACATCATATAACTTTTGGGTGGCCAAAGATAAAGATGTTTGATAATAACAATTGAGTTTTTTTCCTTCCACTTATGACCGGTGCCGTAGTGTAATGGTCATTGCACAAGTCTAAGAGTTTTGGGTTCGATTCTCGGTTGGTACCTTGGATATTTTTTCTCTTATGGGGAAAAGTCCCAACTGTCACCAGATTTTTGATAACTAGGCTTAGGTTAGATCAATACTCGCACCGGTTCCACACCTTTATAATAACTATAATCACATCATCTCATTGCAGGTACGACGTGTATACAACCTCCTATGGTGTACGCTGGACAACGCTCTGTGCCAACAGAGCGACTAATAGTCCACACATAAGGCGACCGAACTTAGATTTCAAATCCCTCCCGATCATAAATGTTATACGGTTGAATAAAATCTTAATCATTTGGTATATTTTCTATTAGTCAAACCATAAATATTTATTTTGTTTGTCCACGTACATTTAGTTTACCCTGAAAGGTAGGAGTTTATCCTTAACGAATAACATTATGGCACTTTCATGTTAGTTAGTCCTTAGTGTAAGCCTGCACGGTAAACTTGCTACCTTTCAGGGTAGAATGAGTATACATCTTATTATGGCCTTTCTATTATTCTCGATTTAATGTATTTATCTGAGGTGTTTTAAAGCACGGGTGACCTGGCGGTCTAGGGGTAAGGTGTCAGACTTCTGTGCTGGTGGCCGGGGTTCAATCCTCGGTTGAGGCAAAGATTTATCTGATTACCAAACCCTTCCTTCACCTCTGACAAGACATCTTGTGAATGTGGGGAATGCCAGGCCTCCACCGTGGTTTGGATTCCACGTTAAACTGTAGGTCCTTCATTTCATCTCACAATCACCCTACCATTACACATTAGCGTAAGTGCGTATAACCCGAATGGGTAGTAAGACGCGGTGCTAATAATAATAATAATAATAATTTAAAGCACGCTTTCTGAACCAACTGATTATATCAACGTCATCATCAAGAGAATTTCTATGAGGGAGAACAAAAGGCCCTACCAATATTTTGAGAAAGGTATTTTCAAATATCTTCCAGGGTTCTTTTAAATTCCACAATTGACATAGGACCAATGGCTTTAATTCCCATTCAAAGGAAGTTGTGCTACGGATTTTTATCGAAGAAAAATCCGTCAACCCCGACTGGATTTAAACTCGCGAACATCAGGTCTTGAGGCGAGCACTTTACCAACCAAACCACTTAGTTAGAAAATAGTCTCGGTTAAAATGTATTCATTCATAATATTACAACTAATTTTCAGTTTTATTCAATTGTAACTTTATCTGTAAATTTCCTATCTCTCGTGAATGTTTTAACTATTTCAAATGGCTTCCCTTCACAATTTTTCCACCAACCTTTCGTATAGACTTTCGACCCAACTTTCGACAAGACAATGAAGCTTAGTTTAACCAACCCCTTAAAAGTGCTCAAAAACCGAGGAGTAGTAGGCTTTGTCGAAGGCTTTACATACTAATAATGTATAATTTTAATAAAAAAAAACTTTTAAACAAAGTAAAGTTCTGTAGAACATATTTCCCAAATTAAAATTAACTTAATGCTCTTTATTTAAGCACGGGCAAAGAAATGCGAATTAAGATCAAACAATCTACAGTTTTTATAACAAAATAAAACTTTTTTTTGTTAAAATAAATCAAATATTGATTTAGTATATATGTTAAGTTTAATTTTCTGCTCATAGAATCTCTTCAGTTTTTAAACCCTGCTTCGGTTGTCAAATGGTGTCAACCAATACTTTTTTTTCAGCGTGTCTTACTACCTGTTAAGATTATACACACATGTACTAATTATGCTAATGTGTTAGAGATGGGTAGGGTTGAAACTATAGGATATGTACCCATAGGGAGAGTGTAACACCTCTATAAAAACCACCCTCATTACACACAACCGGGATTCTAACCCCAATCTTCCTGTCATCTAACACGAGTGTAACTCGGGCATTACAAGCACAGTAGACTGGACTGCCGATTACTAAGAGATCGTGGTTTTAATCCCGGTCAAGTTTACTGAAAGTGTTACTTACCTTCCACTCTCTCTCCACGCAAATATGAGTACCCTTACTCTAAATTAAGCCTTCCTCATCCCTAACACACAGGTCTAATTATAGCCCGAACTAGAATTAAAATACAACATTAATTAATTTAAAATTAAATAAAAAATACACAAGTGTTAAAATAAAATACTATTTGATTAAAACGATATCTACAGCTACAGTCCGATTTTCATAGAAATAATCTTATCAAACTGCTAGTAACTCTACAAAATTTACTTTAATGCATTCATACGTCAGGTCATGTGATCTGTAGCTTACAATTTTGGTTCAACATCTTAAATCAATCAGTAGCCTCGCTGCCTATTGAGCTGAGGGACCCAGATTCAATTCCAAGCACAGCCGAAAAAATATATTATTGATTAAATGTTGTTTTTTCTTGTCCCTGTGATGAATTAACGAGGACGGGCTGGATGTTGTAACTGTTATATATTTAAGTTAGCTTTTAGTTCATGTGCTAATGCACCCAGTCGGTTCAGAAATTGCATTTTAAATACTCCAAAGAAAAAACAAAAATCTTTCCCTTGCGATAGATATGATCTATACCTTAAACATGACCGCCAAAAAATAAGTTTGTATTTTTTAAAAGGGACCTTCCACCGAAATCCTACTAGTCACAATCATTCGGCCGTGGATATACAAACTCGAGCTATTATCCTATATCACCTAAGATAGCTTTAATCTATGTTTTAACTGGCTCTTCCACCACCATCGGATCATTTTCAATATTTTGGCAAATATTTTCATCTGAGTGTGACATCTTAGCTCAGTCGGTAGTGTGGCTGTCTTCTGGACTAAGAGTCCCGGGTTTGATTCTCGGCATAGCCGAAAAATTTATCATTGGTGAAATGTAGGTTTACCCTTGAAAGGTAAGTGCCCACCGGATCAGTACCGCACGGACCACACATTTTACGGGGGGTGCGCCCACTATCCGCACGGACTGCACGGGCCACACATTTTAGGAGGGGTGCACCCACTATCCGCACTGACGGCACGGACCACACATTTTAGGAGGGGTGCACCCACTATCCGCACTGATGGCATGGACCGCACATTTTACGGGGGGTGCACTCACTATCCGCATTGACGGCATGGACCACACATTTTAGGAGGGGTGCACCCACTATCCGCACTGACGGCATAGACCACACATTTTAGGAGGGGTGCACCCACTATCCGCACTGATGGCATGGACCGCACATTTAGGAGGATGTGCCCACTATCCGCACTGATGGCACGGACCACACATTTTAGGAGGGGTGCACCCACTATCCGCACTGACGGCATGGACCACACATTTTAGGAGGGGTGCATCCACTATCCGCACTGATGGCATGAACCGCACATTTTAGGGGAGATGCACCCACTATCCGCACTTACGGCACGGACGGAGACTCGGCTTTCTCAGCTGCTCTCGAACCAGAAGGTGAACTTCTCGTTCGTGTGCTCAAGGAAGTACTGTTTGAATTTCTGTTATTGTTGGATTTGTTTCATGTTTTTAATTGAGTTTTTACGAGTAATATTTTACTTTATTATGGAACGTGAGGAAGAATTTGTAGCTATTTGTTGCCTTTTAATTGACGAGAAGAATAAAACGTAGGAAACGATTATTCTGGGTTCACAAGATCAACAGGAAAAGACTTACGTTTGGCGAATACCCCACATTATTTCCTGATCTGGTTGAAGATTATGCTAATTTTTTCTCATACTTTCGTAGGACACATGAAAAGTTTCAATCTCTCCTGGATCTTCTTGAACCTTACTTAAGCAGACAAGTAACCAGCTTTATAGTCCCTGTTGGATCCAAGGAAAGACTTGCAGTTTGTTTGAGGTAGGAAAAGCTTTGGAAAACTCAGAAAATAATTATTTAAACTGACAGTATACGACAGATTTTTACAAATAAAAACAAGCTTTTTCAGCAGATATTTTGCCAACATCATCCAGTGAAAAACTATAAATTAAAAAAATATATACATCTCATCTGAAGTTTTTTCTTTAAACTTAATTTGAATTAAATTATTTATTGTTGCATTGCAGTAGATTAAATTGTGTAGATTGTACATAAAAATTAATCATTTTTAACAACTAAAAATTGTTTTATCAAGTATACACCGTAAACAATTATAAGAAAATAATTTTAACAAGCCTTTTTAAGAATATTTGAACAAATCTTAATTATGTACAGAATCGCCACTTGTCAATTCTTCAATGGAGGTTGTTGATCTCTCTTGGTGTTCTGAAAGTGATTCCAGTTGGTATAGGCTTCCTATAGCTGCTGGAGCTATCTGATTGTTGCTATTTATTATCGCTCCTCTAAATGCTGGAGGATTGTGGCTCTCTTCAACTGCTGGAGGTCCTCTGGGTTGGTCAGGCTCTCCTATAACAATTGACATTTCAACTTGATTCACCATGTCAAAGAGTTTCCTTTTAATACACACTTGATCCCTTAAAGGGAATGTCTTAACGGTTTGGGCCGTACTCATAAAAAAGGATGTTAAAGTGTCTTCGGGATTGGTTTGTTTACTAGCCGTGACTTCGCCCGGTTTGATAAATAATCTTGCAAAACGGATGCTGCACTCTTTTCAGGTGGAAATCTAGGTCTTCTTTTCACCTGTAATGGGCTTGATGCAGTTGTCGTTGAAAGAGGGGGAAGAGATTAAGATGATGCTGATCTTTCTTCAGGTGACGTAAGATACTCATTGGTTTGATAATCTTAATTTTCCTCTAGATCATTCTCTGAACTGCTTTAGAATCAGCACATGAAAAGGATGTGAAATTCGACTGTGCAGTTCTCTTCGTCATAAAGATACGAAACTAGGAAAGTAAGTTTCTTCTCATACCTGGGTGGTTTCTTACTTGTAGCAGCCTGGCCACTTGTTGTCTTGCGACATTGGAGCGCTTTCCTGTGGTTGTCCCGTACTTTCACCCAACGATCCTTGCATTCAATACCTGAAACATCAGACACAGATAGTAACAGAATTCTTGTAGGAAGTTTGAAATTTGGTTGAATTTATATCACTCGCTTTTGAGACGGATAGATATACATTGCACCAAAGATATGCTTAGAACAATTTTTTTTTTAATTATAGCAATTTTTCTCTCCGAGTCCTCTTATAATTCGTTTCCTTTAGTCATAAACTCATAATATATTGATTTCAAATATATCATGCAAATAGCAAGTACATCACCATAAATAAATACTGGAGTGACCGTTTAATAGACTCACTATAATTATACACACTTATTTAATTTTTTCCTCATCAGGTTTTTGGCTACAGGGATGTCATACCAGTCAATGGCATTTTCCTAACGCATGGGACTTACAACAATATGGAAGATAGTACATTCAACTTGTGAAGCATTGTGAAAAGTGTTGCAGCCCCTTGTCATGCCAACACCAGACGAACATGTGTGGAAAAGATTTGAAAAAGAGTTGTGTGACAAATGGAGCTTTCCAAATGCAGTCGGTGCCTTAGATGGAAAGCATATTGGGATTGAAGCGCCTCATCATAGTTGATCAGACTACTTTTGCTACAAAAAGTGCTTTAGTATCGTTTTACTAGCATTGGTTGATGCTGATAAAAAGGTTCATTTATGTTGATGTTGCTGGCTACGGTAAAAACTCTGATGGTAGTATTTTTGGGACTTATGGTTTAGGGAAAAGACTTGAAGATGGAACAATAGGTCTCCCTTAAGCGAAAAAACTACCTGGAAGTAATGTGTACCTTCCTCCCGTTATCGTAGCAGACGAGGCTTTTCCTCTTCGAACAAACCTGATGAGACCTTTCCCCCGTAACGATATCCAAGGAATCGAAGAAAGAAAATCTTTAATTACCGTCTGAGTCGTGCTAGTTTAGGAATCTTGGTACGAAGGTTCCAACTTTTTCAGAGGACCATTTTCAAGACCACTTAATGTGTGTGATCCTTGCTATTTGTTGTTTACACGATTTTTTTATGCGAGACGCCTGTTTCTAGACCAAGGATGATTTGCAAGTAACCATTTCAAACGCTAAATCAATGGTTTCTCTAAGAGGAACAGGTGGTTTATCAGGTTCTGATGCACTTTCAGTGAGATACATTTTTAAAGACTCCTTTAAATCTGATTTAGGATCAGTACAATGGCAAACCAAAAAGAACTCAAGCAGTAAAAAGATGCATTTTATTTCTATACCACTGTGCCATTACTAAGCCTAACTGGTACTGATTTGATTTGTTATAGCTCTATTGGATAAACACGGTTGTGAATTTATAACACAAAAACATCACTTATTCACTGTAAAACAAATGGACTTAAGATTCAAGGAGTTTGTGTGGCATTTTTAAATACCGTCATATTTTCCGTAAAATTCTCATCAAACAATGCCCCACAAAGGAGGTACAAATAGTTTTAATTTTTATATACCTCGAATATTACATTATCTATCCTCCCTCCCACAAGTTTTTATTATTAAATAAATAGTACGGTGTACCACACAAACTTTCTCCCTCTTTTATCTTAAAATAGATATTTACTAAAACCTCGTTAAGATTTGTGAAACGAAATAATAGGTCCACATTGTTGTAGAAACACTACAACAAAGATCATAAATGGAATAATATACACTGTTACTTTCTATATAGCATTATATATTAGGAAACTAAGAACACTAGTATGGCAAAATTGAGAAAAGACAAAGAACAAAGAACGTAAGAATAAAATTCATTTTCAAAGACCTGAATAAAAAAGTATATATATATTTGCTCATAACTCACAAATTACTGGTTTATATAACAGCATATTTCTAATAAAGGATTTTTATCTTTAATAGTACTACAACTATATATATATATATATATATAAAACACCGTGACAAGACAAATTGCCAAACTAATATTAGTATAGTTTTATAACTAAACTTAACAACTCGACCAACTATTTCATTAGTAAATTAGGCCTACAAAAAGAGAGAGACACACACACAAAAATAGAAAGATTATAACAAAAGAAAAAGGTTCTTGGTTTTACCTACATATCCTAAAAATGTGAATTGGTTACTACAGTCTCTCATAAGATGACAGACTTGCTATCGTTAGTGTTTGTAATTTTTAATTGCTTTAAATAGTAATGACTAAATTAGTGTTAACTTATCTGGTTTGTTCAGTATTACGCCGATTTCCTCATATATGTTATCACGGCGTAGATTATTAAAATAATCTGGATGCCGTATATTATACAACTCGGGCTAGTTTTTGCACCAACTTCATTAGCTTTGCCTACATCCATGACGTGTTGCGGTACGAGACTCTCTCACAATGTTCAAGGACACAGTAATGGCTGGAATGGCGGAGACGCTGGTCCCGATAGGTGCGCCCACTAAGACAATTTCCTAATGACGTCACCGGCACGGACCGCACTTGATTTTAATTCCCTCACCCGGACTTTTTGTCGAATGGCGGAGAGTTCGTTGCCGGCGGTACCGGCCCAGTTAGCACCTTTACCGTGATGAATTAACGGCCTACGACTGGACGCTGTACCTGTCCGTCTTAAGTTAGATCATGAGGCATATGAAGCTACAAAAAGGCCTAGAAAGGCGGTAGTGTAAAAAATATGCCTTGAATAAAAAAAACTGCCACAGGATGGAAACATTTTAATTCAAATTATTATTTTTGAGCCATTACTAAGGAGACATAAATTAAATATAGTGAACCTAGTTTTTTTAAGAACATATTTAGTCATATCTTAAAGAATGGAATAATATATTTCAATATAATTTTATAAATAGTATAATATGTTACTAATAATGTGCTTTGTTTTTTTGATTCGTTTCAAAATAATTTTCAATCAAATTTAATGTGAAACTTTAACTCATCTAATGAAGAAGCACGCCTTTAATCATCTGTTATAACAAAGACGACAGCGTTTAAGTGTTCAATTGTGAACCCAGCTTAAGGTCACGTCTAGTATGGCTTCTAAAGCTTTGATTATCTTTAACGGAGAAACTGTTCAACGGGTGTGGGTGAATAATATTTCTGGTAGGAATAAAATTATCTCACAGCTGCCAACCTTAATAAAACTACCTGAAACCATGCGATCTTTAGCTCTCACATTTGAAAGTTTGAACAAAACTACAACTAAGTGTAAATATAGAGACATTCACCATACAGTGAATTACTAGATTGTCTTTAACCAATACATTTAAATGAATGAATTGCTATATTTGTTCAATATTAATCACAATGTGTTTATTTATTTTTTTATTCCATCTCTTTTATTTATACCTCCCCTGTGATCCCACAATATTATATAAAAAGTAGAGCCAGAATGTTATATTTAATTGAGTAAATTAATATTAAAATATATGTACCTAAACTAGATTTTGTCTCGAGTAGATCAGTTTAATATTTATCGGTAGTGCAGCACTTTATATTAATTACTCACTATCTTAGTGTTACAATCTACTACCCCATACCTGGATATTCCACCACAGTTTTCCATTCTTCTAAAATGATATGACGTCACACTACTTGAGATGGTTTTGAGGGGGTAACCAGAGGGAAAATTGATGGGGACTTATTTTTTACAAGGAAAGAAAAAAACATTTGTCAAGAGATATAAAATAGAAATAAAACTCGTTGCTTGGATTTAGACGGGAAATGGGATTTCCCACTGAATTTCTATTTTACGTTATCAATCTCGGAATGTATTCTGTGTGTGAAAAAAAAAATCAACAAAAGAGAGAACTACTTGGCCACTACACGATCTATTATGGTGGACATGTACTTAAGGAAACAAAACATGAGCAATTTATTACTTCAGAAGAAGAATATTTTCTACGTTCGTCTCATAAAGTCAAAATACTGGTAAGTTGGATCACATCAAAAGGAGTTGTTTATTACCGTATGGCAGTAAAAAATAAGTTTTTGGCATTATATTCATGTGTCTATACGCCATAAAATATATTCTGCCGTCTGATAGATTGTAAATTTTGGCTTCAAATTTTGTCTACTCTAAATTTGGGTTATATATGATCTAAAGATTTAATCTTGTGAAGATTATCTCTTTTAGCTATAGTAGAGCCGTAATAAGAAAATATAACCTCAGTTAGATATCAAATAACATTTTTTGAAAGTTATAAGAGCTACTAAAATATACTTATACTTCAAGTCATGTGATCTGCATATGCCCCTTTTCATAGATAATGCAAATATATATGGAGTAGTACTAATAATATGCATATAGCCCATATGGGTAGTAAGACGTGCTGGATAAACTATATAAAGTTCCAAGTGTACTTATGTATCTTAATAACACCACTTGCTACAAGAACAAATTGCATTACAACTACTACCTCGAACTACATTTACTTATCTGTTTGCCCACAGTATGAATTCTTTTTAGCACCTTGCCTTATTACCCGTTTGGGTTATACGCTTATGTTCTAATTACGCTAATGGCTTTACTGATGAAGAACGTTATATTTAGAGGAAGTGTACTCACATTTGCTTAGAGGGTGAGTGGAAAACCATTTTACAAAACACACCCAACCTAAATTAGAACCTCTATCTCCCCGTCATCGGCAGTCTATTCTAACACAAGAGTAGTGCCTTAGACCATGTGACCACCGAAGCAGGTGCTATGATATTACATTTAAACATAAGCTACGTCCTTTTAAAATACATTCCTATGGAGTATTTGTGTTGGTTTTTTTCCATCACCACATTTTAATACCTGTTCAGGCTATACTAATATAATTAATAATTAATATTAGCACCGCGTCTTACTACCCGTTCGAGGTATACGCTTTAAGTACTAATTACGCTAATGAATTAGGAATTTGGAAGTATGAATTAGAGGAAGTGAACCCACGTTTGCGTGGAGGGGGAGTGGAAAACCATTTAGGAAAAACCACCCCCAGTTCACCCAACCGAGATTCGAACCTTGATCTCCCCGTCCTTATACTAATATAATAATGTGATAGTTTCTATAGTGGGTAGGTATAAGAAAGGCTTCATTCTAGATATAAGTACTAATCTAAGCCCATTCACCGTAGGAATTGTTTTCTGAAAGGCCTTTTTCTCTACCAGAAATCTATTATATAGTAGGATATTTGTAGGAAAAAATACCTTTCAGAGAGTAATTCCAACGGTGAATGGAGTATACCTGCATTTGCGTGGAAGTATAGAGGGAAACAATTTAGGAAAAACTCCTTCAGTAGACCCGATCGGGATTTAAACCCAAACTTACCGTCGTCAGCAGGCCAATTTATCACGAGAATAGCGCGCTTTAGACTATTCGGCCACTGAAGTGGGAAATATTGTGTAAATATTTTAACACTCGGACAAGGATTTAAACCGTGGTCGTCCAGCTTTACGCACTGAGTGCTCAGTCAATATGCGGTCGGTGAGTAAAGCTGGACCATTAGAGCTCAAATCCCCGTAAGGGTGTCATTTGTATACATTTATCCAGTTTATTTATCACTGTAGTTTTCCGATTCCATCTTTACAAGTAATTGCCGGTGAACATCCTTTAAAACTACCTTTCTCATACTAATCTTCAAAACTACGGGGGTTTGGAGTACCTCCATATAGATAGGTAGTCTGATGGCAATAGTCTAGTTCCTTCACACTTTTCGTGGTGATAGGAGGATTAACCTATCCAACACCTTAACTCAGTTGGTAGCGTGTCTGTCTTCTGAGCTAAGGGTCCCGGGTTCGTTTCCCAGCATGGCAGAAAGATTCATCATTGGTGAAATGTAGGTTCGCCCTTTAACAGTGTTTAATTAACGGCCAGGGACTGGATGTTGTGCCTGTCCTAGTTTAGTAGTTAGAGTATAAAGCATATTCAAATACAAGTCTAGAAAGCCGGTAGTGTAAAATATATGGCTTGAATAAAAAACTGACCCAGGCCGTAGGCTGGAAACAGTAATGGATGTAAAAAAAAAAGGAGGATTAACCTCCACCCGTTGCATGGAGGTATGAGGTAAGAGGGTGAGTATCGCACAGGAAATTATGAAAGAAAATTAGTATAAAATTCATAAAAGGCTAGGTTAAATTAGTTTGGGTAAGAACC
>CABFOV010004020.1:43978-57529 GCA_902141375.1 Timema poppense | reverse complement strand
ATGGAGCAGATGGCATGTTACTATCACCTGAGCACCTGAGTTGCATCCCAAGGATGGAGCAGATGGCATGTTACTATCACCTAAGTTGTGTCATAAGAATGGAGCAATTATATTTGGCTGACACAACTGAATTACTTTCACTATAGTAATAGAGTTATTTAGGAGATAAGTGGTTGGACGGAACTCTGTATCCACCGTTTGGCTGGTCTGGTGGTCGCACGACGCAATTCAGTGTGATTTCCACAAGAGGCCCTTTATTTGTCAACGGGAAACTCATGTTGCCACAACGGCGGGAATTGGGAACTAATATGGGAAACTTTTGATTAGTTTATAAATGAACCTTTTGATTAATTAATCCAATAAGACATATTTCCAGATTTTCAAGTGTTTGAGATACCCAAGGGGAAGAGAGTATTGGGAAGAGCTAGACGCAAATAGGAGAATAATATTAGGATGGACCTGAAAGAGGGTGTAATGAAGTGGACTAGATACAACTAGCTCAAGATAGAGATAGGGTGTAATGAAGTGGACTGGATACAACTAGCTCAAGATAGAAATAGGGTGTAATGATGGGGACTAGATAGAGCTAGCTCAAAATAGGGAAAGGACGTAATGATGGGGACAAGATAGAACTACTTCAAGATAGGGATAGGGAGTAATGATGGGGACTAGATAGAACTATCTCAAGATAGAAATAGGGTGTAATGATGAGGACTATATAGAGCTAGCTTAAGATATGGAAAGGACGTAATGAAGGGGAAAAGATAGAGCTATCTCAAGATAGAAATAGGGTGTAATGATGGGGACTAGATAGAACTACTTCAAGATAGGGATAGGGAGTAATGATGGGGACTAGATAGAACTAGCTCAAGATAGAAATAGGGTGTAATGATGAGGACTATATAGAGCTAGAACAAGATAGGGAAAGGACGTAATGATGGGGACAAGGTAGAACTACTTCAAGATAGGGATAGGAAGTAATGATGGGGACTAGATAGAACTAGCTCAAGATAGAAATAGGGTGTAATGACGGGGACTGGATAGAACTAGCTCAAGATAGAAATAGGGTGTAATGACGGGGACTGGATAGAACTAGCTCAAGATAGTGATAGGGAGTAATGATGGGGACTATATAGAACTAGCTCAAGATAGAAATAGGGTGTAATGATGGGGACTATATAGAACTAGCTCAAGATAGGGAAAGGACGTAATGATGTAGACAAGATAGAACTAGCTCAAGATAGGGAAAGGACGTAATGATGGGGACAAGATAGAACTACTTCAAGATAGGGATAGGGAGTTAATGATGGGGACAAGGTAGAACTACTTCAAGATAGGGATAGGAAGTAATGATGGGGACTAGATAGAACTAGCTCAAGATAGGGAAAGGACGTAATGATGGGGACTAGATAACACTAGCTCAAGATAGAAATAGGGTGTAATGACGGGGACTGGATAGAACTAGCTCATGATAGTGATAGGGAGTAATGATGGGGACAAGGTAGAACTACTTCAAGATAGGGATAGGAAGTAATTATGGGGACTAGATAGAAATAGGGTGTAATGATGGGGACTATATAAAACTAGCTCAAGATAGGTAAAGGACGTAATGATGTAGACAAGATAGAACAAGCTCAAGATAGGGAAAGGACGTAATGATGGGGACAAGATAGAAATAGCTCATGATAGGGATAGGGAGTTAATGATGGGGACTGGATAGAACTAGCTCAAGATAGTGATAGGGAGTAATGATGGGGACTAGATAGAACTAGCTCAAGATAGAAATAGGGTGTAATGACGGGGACTAGATAGAACTAGCTCAAGATAGGGATAGGGAGTAATGATGGGGACTGGATTGAACTAGCTCAATATAGTGATAGGGAGTAATGATGGGGACTAAATAGAACTAGCTCAAGATAGAAATAGGGTGTAATGAAGGGGACTAGATAGAACTAGCTCAAGATAGGGATAGGGAGTAATGATGGGGACTGGATATGAACTAGCTCAAGATAGGGATAGGGAGTAATGATGGGGACTGGATAGAACTAGCTCAAGATAAGGCTAGGGAGTAATGATGGCGTCTGGATAGAACTAGCTCAAGATAGGGATAGGGAGTAATTATGGGGACTGGATAGAACTATTTCAAGATAGAAATAGGGTGTAATGACGGGGACTGGATAGAACTAGCTCAAGATAAGGCTAGGGAGTAATGATGGGGACTGGATAGAACTAGCTCAAGATAAGGCTAGGTGTAATGATGGGGACTTGATAGAACTAGCTCAAGATAGTGATAGGGAGTAATGATGGGGACTGGATAGAACTAGCTCAAGATAAGGCTAGGCGGCGTACTTTTATAAGTGTGGCAATAACTTTCGAGGTCTTAATGCTATAGAGTAGGTAAGTAGGCCTAAATATATCTCCATATTTTCATAAATAAAATAATTTGGCATATTCGTTGTTTTTTGAGCACCAAGTCATACTGCCCGTTCATGCTACCCGTAAACGTATGGGATATAAATTTGGAAGGTAAAATTGTAAGAAAATATACATTCGTTTGACCTTGGGAAGGGGCTGTTTCTCCTTGATGAAATACACTATGTCCCTATCTTATATGCTGCGCCATAGTGGAAACGTGCAAAGTAACTTACTGCCTTTCAGGGTGAACGAAGTGTACCCACATTTGCAACAAGCTATAGGGGGTTCTATCTATAAAACCCGCCTTTAATACACCCGACCGGGCTATGACCCCTGTTCTCCCCATATTCGATATTCCAGTCAATTTAGAGAGTGACGCCTTATGCCCCGCGACCACTGAATCAGGGAATATAATAGCTATAGTAGAAAAGATCCAACGATAATAGATAAAAAAAAGTTGTCTTTTCTAAAACTCCTTTTCTAGAGCTATATTTGGAGTGAAACCAGCCCTTGTTCTAATTGGTCCCCACACGCATCGGTGGGTACGAGGGCATAGGCGTCAACATTGTCTGTTTTGGTTTGACGATGAGGAGGAACCCCAGGTTGGTATACCAAGGGTGTCTTTCTACTAAATGTTTTTCCTTCTTCCCCTCAACACTAATGAGGGTGCAATCCTCTAAATCAGTGGTTCTCAAACTTCTTAGTCATGCGGACCCTCTAACCAGGGAACAGCATATTCACGGACCATTTAATATAGGATAATTGATAATAAATTTATAGTGTGTTATAGTGATAAATTTGTCATAATATATTTTAATGTAAATATAATTACAATATAAATACAATTAATATAGGCATTATATTTGTAAATTTTTAGACATAATATTTTTTTAAATAAGTGTAAAAAAGAATTACAATAAACATGAATAAAAAATATATTATGTATTCTATTTGTACATTTATAATCATTGATAATGTATGTGAAAAATGTAACTTCCTGTGTGACTATAATATCATTGAAATCCGTAGCAATTTTGGTGACCATCTCCTCAAATCTCATTCCTCACTAAGACTATTTCATTTCACATTTGTTATACCACAAAGAGCAGAAAAGTTAAAGGCTTGCTCGCACAAATAAGTTGTTGGAAAAGGCATCAAATGTTTTAGTGCTTTTTCTGAATGTTCTTTGTGGCTGGCTGATGAGAAAATTAATATAAAATTGAATGTTCAAATACTCCTCTCAAAGATGTGGGAACCCTCCACTTTTCCACCGGGCTTTAATATGGGAGGGCATCTCCATTGGGCTTATTACGTTCAAGCAATTTGCCGTTTTATATAAAAATTTATAATATCTACAAAATATATAGAGGTATGTCACAGTTTCCCTGGACAATCTCGTGGACCTGTGTATGAGCCTCAGGGGCCCCACTTTGAGAATCTCTGCTCTAAATTATACCTTCCTCGCCCTTACACCATTTGTGGGAAAATGTGGAAATCTCAGATGGATAGTAAGATGTGTTGCACAATAAATAAATAAAATTAAGGTACTCACCTAAATTTAAGAGCATACAAACTGTGATAAGAAGTGATTGAAATGAATCCCCCACGTGACCTTCGACACAAACACGATCCTTTCTTTCTCCCCTGAGTCACGGCAAGTGAGGATCTGTCCGGACACAACCGTATCGAATGGCACCTTGCCCCGTGAAATGAATGGTGCCCACGACTTACAAGAGTACAGGAAGTTCCCCTTCTGAGGAACTGAACGGAAGTCGTGTTTTGTCTGCGAGGGCGGCAAGGTGTGAAACACTTGACAGTCGGCGGTCAGGTGGAAACGATATGCCACACCCCGACTTGTTGCTTGCTGCTCTGTTCACGTCACTCACTATCTTTCATTAAATTTGTTGACACCTTAATAATGCTTTGAAAACTATCGGATTTTTAAAACATTCATAATTGGGATTTTTAATGTCTTGTCATTCAAAACAAATCTTTATCAGTAGACGAGCTATAAACTAACTTGATCTATTGTGACAGACTTATTGGGCTTATTTTCTCGCACTGTAGGCGCATGGAATAGATCCCAAGATCATCTAGTCTAGTTTACGCGTGATGGGGAGGTTGGGATTATTTTCTGGGCCAAGTGTACTGAAGGTAGTTTTTCCTAGATAGGTTATCATTCATTTGGACTAAACATTAATTCTACAATAATTCATTTGGCTTAAAATTGATATCGAACTTAAAAAATGGACCTTGTTAAGTTCGTCAAAAGTCGGTTTACTTAAAGTATCCAGGGTGTTTGGAAACTCGACCCCCAAATTGCACATATAGTTTGCTTGAACCAAAAGAAAGACAAAATCCTTATACACTTACATTCGGAAAATTAAGCTAACACCATTAAATTGGATTCAAAATTTCTGCTTACAACGCCTGGAGAGCAATGCTGTGCAAGTATGCGTGTACAACAAGTTGCATATGAATTAGGCGCGTGTCACTGAACAGGTGGTAACAGTAAGAATTAACATGTAGTAATGTTATGAGACTTCAGTTGTTGGTGAGGACGATTTGGCAGCAAGACTTGCAATTGTAGTGTGAAATGTACGAGCTATCCCAAATATCCTCAAACGGGTGCGTCAGTCACTTCTACGAAGAATGAGGCTGTGCAGCGAGGTCGGGGGTGGTCATTTCAAGCACTTTCTGTGTTGTAGGACCGTTAATGGTGACCCTCAGGCCGTATTCACATCTCTAGATGGTCTGGTGTGTTGTTTACTATTAATTGTGGCACGTTATGCTGCCGTGCTCTAAGATGTAGAGGTGTGTAGTGCCGCGCGTCTAGCTCTTATGAAACTTGTTGTACACGCATGCTTGCACAGCTTTGCTCACCCGGTGCTGTGTGGCGGAACTTTGAACACAATTTAATGGTATTAACTACTTTACTGAATGTAATTGTATAAGGAATTAGTCTTCCTTTTGTTTTAAACGAACTATATGTGCAGTTTGGGCGTTGAGTTTCCAAACACCCTGTCTATATTAGCACCGCGTTTTACAACCCATTTTTTGTAGGTGACCTGGTGGTCTAGGGGTAAGGTGTCAGACTTCTGTGCTGGTGGCCGGGGTTCAATCCTTGGTCCCGGCACGGATTTATCTGATTACCAAACCCTTCCTTCACCTCTGACAAGACATNCCTTGGTCCCGGCACGGATTTATCTGATTACCAAACCCTTCCTTCACCTCTGACAAGACATCTTGTGAATGTGAGGAATGCCAGGTCTCCACTGTGGTTCGGATTCCACGTTAAACTGTAGGTCGTCCATTTCATCTCACAATCCCCCTACCATTACACATTAGCATAAGTGCGTATAGCCCGGACGGGTAGTAAGACACGGTGCTAATAATAATAATAATAATAATAATAATAATACCCATTTGAGTTATGCACCTATTTATTAATTACACTAAAGTGTTATGGTTTATAAAGGATTAATTTAGAGGAAGTGTAACTGCATTTGCGTGGAGGGAGAGAGGAAAACCCTCCTCAGTAAACCTGACCAGAATTCGAACCCCATCTCCCCGTCATTGGTAGACCAGTATTTTTCGAGAGTGACGCCCTAAGCCATGCGGCTACCGATGCGGGTGACCTTAAATAATTTGGCTTAAAAATTAACTTCGCAAAAGTAAGTTGCCCTAAAGTCATTATTGGACTATACTTTAGGATAATTGACGTGTACCCGATTTCAATCCAGCGACGAGCATTTCTCACTGATTCTGACTCTAACTGTGCGTTCACTAATTCACTACTTTGATATAGGAGGGCTAGGGGTTTTGTGTGTTTGATGGCGTGGTCTTTTTAAATTAATTAAAAAGAAGGGGTTTTTAGTTATATTCAAATTCGTAAGGGACCAAATAAAGTTGGTTATATTGATGAGCTTCAATCTTTTTCTGATAATTTAGTTACTATATAAAGGACAATTTCTAGGTTATCAAACTATCTACCTTAATATTTACCCTCTTTTTTTCTCCATGTCTACACTTTCACTTTCATGATATATTGTTACAATTCATAAATTTAATTTATTGGCACTGTCAAATAAACAAAAAACAAACCACATAAATATAGGCTGTATTATATACCATTTATATGGCAACTACCATCTACGGGTTCAATCAATTATAGGGACTGTCCCCAAAAATGTGAAGAAAAACATAGATCACTTTAGTTTACGTTATAGGTAGTAATTTTATATTAGAATTTGTGTCGATAAGAAGGTAGCGTGGGACATTCGTCCATGGGATTTGCAATCAGGACTTTTCTGTGGGATTTGAGGCAGCGGAAAGTTTTTTAGTCAGAGGGAGCATTCGACATGATAAGACACCCACCTTCAACATGTTTAGTTGGGATCAGGGACAAGGCACCCCACATTTGGCATATTAGTTGGATGTACTTGTCCTCCCTATACTCTCAAGCGAGCCCACACTCTTGGATTTTCTGCACTAAACTCTTTCAATGTCAAATTCTAGGGTTGAAGTTAAGTTAGGCTATATTAGGATAGTCTAGGTTATGATGAATTAAAGAGCTGAGTTATTATATTTGATAAATTACGTATATAGCCATGCATCTAAATATCATATTCTTTAAATTGAAAAACGACATCTTGACACGAGAACCGAACCCGGGACTTTTCGCTTATAGTGCAAATACTCTAACCACTGAACTACTCAGGAATCGTCCCGTATGACATGCGCATTCGTACAATTGTTACTGTACATTTGGCGGCATAAAGCCTTAACCGCGTCGAAGGTGGCTGCGTTATCTGATAGCTTGTGATCTTAATTCATCCCTCATATGTAACTGACAATTTCAGCACGTCCATCACAGACTCTGCCTTAAAATATGAGGGAAGATTAGCCCTGACCATAAGACGATTCCTGAATAGTTCAGTGATTAGAGCATTGGCGCACTAAACCAAATAACACAGGTTCGATTCCCGTGTCCCGGTACCATTCTTCAGTTTGAAGAATATTAGTGTAGTTTAATTTAGATTTGGTCAGGTTAGGTTAAGTCTGTGGAAAATAAATAATCAAAATTAGGCATTTCGAATGTTAATGCATTGATTTAAGGTCCCATATTGAAATAACGTTCCCAAATATAATCCATATTGAAACGTGCGCAGTTTTGCAAATTTGAACGTGGTGGACGCAAAGCCCAAGATGTTATTTTTGGCAGCCACAAGTCCCAGGTAGCCGATACAAATTACAGCATGTATGATGTAGCCATCAATTAATATTTTGGGGATGGGGAAGGAGTACTGAACCCACATGTTCCCCCCTGTCCCTGCGCCACTGGACGGCGAGTAAGACCCGGAGCACGGAATAAAGATTCGTATTTTATCACAAAGCTAAAGGAAGAAGCAACGGTTTTAAGACGGTAACGTATATTTTTGAATGAAAGACTGGTCGAGCATCTTCTTGTAGTGAATTCTACTCTTTCCAAACCTTACAGTTGTTTCCTGTTCTTTGTGCTCGTCCCATTCAAATAATATATCACCGAACCTGCGAGTACGTTGGGTGTTCTGCGATTACCTCGAGAAAGATGCGCCCTTCCACCAGACTATTTGTGATACTCATTGTCCTCGTAGTAATTTATAAATGGAAATACGAGTAGTCTTGACAAAACTATTAACGAACAAATAAAATACGGTACTCAAGTTTTCTAAACAGCCTTTTTTGTTTGTTTGTTTCAAGGAACTTTTATGGTTTCCTGATCCATTAGTTTCTTTAGATGATGATATGCGAACGATTTGGCTACATTTTAGAATCAAAAGACTTTATTTATTGTCTTAGTAAGATGCACCGCGTTTCTCTTCCCGTTCGCGCTATATGCATATATAAGTTAGTGGATTTGGGGTTAGAAAGTTATTATTTATATTACGTTATTAAATATACCATTATTTGCGTATAGATGTGAGGGGAACCATTTAGGGGGGGGGGAGGGAGAATCAGCTCAGTACACCCGGCCGGGATTCAAGTTCTGTTTTCTCCATCCCTGGCAAAACAGACCCAATTTTTAAGTCGATGTTCTCACTGAAATTTAAATAAAAATTGTCCATGGAGGTTCTTAGTTCCTTGCACATTCTCAGAAGAAAAGATTGAGATGGATAAGAGGAGGAGGGAAGTTGAACACTTAGGAAAGGTCTTATTTCACTACAAGAACCAAAGGTAGGATTATCTACATCACTTATTAGTAAGGATAGATAAGTCAATTGAAAACATTTCAATGTTTGTAGGGTAAAATTAGTGGTTGGTGCTATCGAATAAATAATTGTACAGAACCTAAACAGTATGTAAATACCAATCTATGAGATGATCAAGAATAGTATTTTAAATAAATATATAGGTTCACACCCCTTCTCGCTAACCTAATTGTTCTTAATGATGGTATTTTGATGTATTTTTTTGCTAAGAATTATGAAGGGGAACAATACTACTCCATTCCTGGTCCAAAAGGGGGGACAACCCTACTCCATTCCTAGTTCAAAATGGGGGTAGGGGGAAAGACTACTCCATATCAGTGTGGGTTAATAGGCTATTTAAGAAAATTCATTCTGGAGGGTTTGGAATTAGATTTATCTGATTTAAAAGAGCATTTATTACCTAGAAGTGATTTATGTGGAGTTATTATTTTTTAAAGTATTTTTTATCAGTTCTACATTTAATACAAAAACTAGGTAGGACATAGACAAGTAAGAAACAGACTCTCAACCTTACGGGGGTTTCGTTGTGCTCATTTTGCCAGCTTGAATCCTTCAACACTGGGCTTCGCTAGTGTCACTGCTGGGTGATGATAGGACTAACCGCAGCGTGTGTGTTGAACTCAAGCTACCAAAAGGAGCGCAACAATTTTAACCTAGAGGTTTAGGGGCTGGATATATTATTTGTCTGTGGGTTAGGTCTATATTAAATGCACCCACGTTAGAACAGAAATAGGTTGGAAACACGACAAAGAAAATCCACTACTAAAACCCAGATTTTCCTATGTCAACAACAAGCTAGTGGAGCTTTTGTATATTGTATTAGTTACATTCATAATAATAATAATAATCGACTTTAATGGTGAAGTTAAGGCTACTGCTTTTTCTTGCGCTTAACCAATTCATAGTGATTTAGTAAGAAGAATTATAATAATAACTATTCAAGGAACACCCAATAAACAATAACAAAAGTATCTAATTAAAAATGAAAAGATAATAAGTGATATGAAATATAATTAAAAAGTTGAAGACAGAAAAAAAATTTAGTTAGCAAACAATATATTGAGATTATAAGAATTTGAATAGTTATAGATAATAACAAGTCTGAATAAATATATATTACATTATATAGAAGATAAGATAGATTGAATAGAATACTGGCAAGCCTACAAATAATTAAAACTTTACAACTTTATAATTCCTATTTAGGAGTGTGAAATCTAGTAGAAAAAGAACAGGTTAAATACGGAATAGGTTGAAATACAGAAAACATATTAAAATTAGACAATACAATACAAATAAAAATCACATTTTCTAAGGTTACAGATTAATGAATAAAACATCAACAAGAAAGATATATTAGGTATGTTAAAAAGTTAAAATTAAGTTTAAAGGTAATATTGTGATAAGTTCAGAGTTGTCAAAAGAAAAAATTAAAATTTAACCAACGCAAGTGAACAGGGAAATTAGGCAAAAAATTGTTTAATAGAGGTTAGTGACGATAATTAGACGAGAAAACTTGAAACAGAATCGAAATTATGTAGAAAATGAAAATTGATAATGAAAAGTTGTTAAATATATAAGTGTTCCTTAGCTGATTTTTAGTTCCACTCCTTAAGCCTTGAATACCAAAAGGCAGGTTGTCTGACTTGTCTTTAACATTTTCCTTATATTTCATATCACTTATTATCTTTTCATTTATAATCAGATCCTCGTGTTGGGCCTATTGTTTATTGGGTGTTCCTTGAATAATGATTATTTGTATATTGTGTTAAGGGTCCCAAGTTCGATTTTCAGTGTAGTCTAAAAATTCTATCATTGCTGTAGTTCCCTGATAATAAAACAGCCTCTGAATGACTGGTGCTTTATTTTAATTAAACTAGTTTGTAAGGCGTGTGCTGATATAATACATTTAAGTCATCAATATAAATAATAATAATAAAAGTAGTTCATTATAATGTAAGTCTAACGCTTTAGACCACTCGGACCCCACTGTGAATTATACCAATTCGGGCTGTATGTATATTTACTAATTACGCTAGTGTGTTAGGGATGAGTAAGGTTGAATTTATAGAAAATGTACCCACATTCATGTAGAGGGAAAGTTGTAACCCATTCTAGGAAAATCCAACCTCAGTAAACCTGACCGGGATTCAAACCCTGATCTACTCATCATCGTCAGCCCAGAATATTGCAAGCGTGAACACTTGACAACCGATTCTGGTAATAATAACTCTAAGATAGGAGTGTAGGGGGCCAAGAGAAAAGGCCAGCGTTTCTACAGTTTTTATGGCAAAACTTTTTTTGGTCGAAATAAACCAATTATTGCTCCAGTGCAAACATAAGAGTTTAATTTTCTTCACATGGTGATCTCAACAGTTGTTGAATATCTGTCGTGGACATAGCATTAGATGACAAACTTTTTAAATTAAGAAAAAAGAGTTGTCATTAAATTTCATAACATCCTTGACAGATATTCAAGAAATTTTTAGGTCATCATGTGAAAAAATAAATAAAACTCTACGTTAGTACTGGATGACTATTTGATTGCCTTTGTCAAAAAAGTACTTTAATTTAAGAACTGCAAAAACAGCCATCTTTTCTCGTGTCCCTGCCACTCCTGCTTTATGCTACACTGCTATTTTAGGTTAAAGTTAGTTCGGATCATATTTATTAATGATGATTTCATTAAAATAAGTTGTCTATCAAAAGGGTTTTATTTATATTCTCTCGTAATTTTTTTCTCTTTAATATTTTTAAGAGGCTGTGTGAACAGTAAATTAATAGTTAAAATGTGTTTTATATTGCTACGATTTTTTTTAACCGTAGCATATAAGGACCCCCTACAAAACAACTCGATGAGCAATTCATTTCGCTGATAATATTTAATTTTACATTACGGCACAGAGTGAATTAACCAGTGACGAATATGGATAGTTAGGTAGAGGGAGTTTTGAATCCATGTCGCACCACAAAGTTATTTAATAGTTATTTTCTTTTGTTGTCCTATCATCTATTTTCCATCATCACTCAACCAATCAGGCTAAAGAAGGGTGGTACTGGCAAACCTGCATTTAGTGAATAAAACATGATATCTCCAATTCGAAATTCACCAATGTTTTTTCAGACACTTCATGTGTTACAACAGAGTATTAGGATTGTGTTATTGTGTGAAAGCAACAATCTTACCATTAGAACATGTAAACCTTAATTTTAATTTAACATTTTACAGATATTTTATTAAATATTCTAAATGTGCATTATTTTATTTTCATTACACTCGATATGAAAGGTTTTATTATATATATATTTTTTTTTTACACACACACAACACACACACAGCGTGAAGCGATTCCTTCTGACAATGATTCCGGGAGTTTTAACCAACTGATTTTTATACATTAAAAAAGATGAAGGCTTATACACCAATAATATGCCCAAAAATATTCAAAGACTTAGCCGCAATTTGAGAAACCGACCATTTCTCGATTTATAACAAACAATAGGTTTTGTTAGATTAAAACATTTGCTCCGAAGATATTAAAAATGGTTAATAACGAAGCCGCAATCCATACCTAATTTACATGAGTCACTAGAAAGGTGAGTTTAAAGGAAAACAAACTCACATTTTTCAAGAGAGTGGCAAACTACATAGTTAGAATCTACCTCTTGGGTGCAGACATTCAAGACTTTAACCCTGACAATGAAAAGGTAAGGGATGATGTACTTGAGAATGTACACATTGTCTACCTTCAAATAGAGCAGTCTTAACTTGACCGGTTACACTATGACCCTATCTTAAAAACCAGTGGCGCACCCGGGGGAGGGGCAGATCAAATTTCTTTTAAAAAAATTTCCAGCTAAGGATTACTCAAAATAGCTTCGAAAGATATCAAATTTTCGAAAGATTTATTGGGAGAGTCATCATTTCAAATATATTGTAGATCAGTCACATCAAAATTGCAATCCTATCCACGATTTTACGTAGCCCACGGATCTTTTTAAAAACCATTAAACAGTGATATCCTATTCTTATTTTTATACACGTTGTAGAAATACAGCCTTTCAAAATGTGATATTTGGGTATAATCTCCAGAAATTTGAGGTTGCTAAACCAAATGTATGCTCTTTCTTTGGCATGGGCTAATTCTCAAAAAGTTTTGAGCATTGGCATGGGCCAATTCTCAAACAGTTTTGAGCCTGCACTCGATATGTGTATTGTAAGTCAGCACATACGTATGTGAACAGTTATATTCTGAAGTTAGATTAAATCAAACCCACGAAAGAGATCTTCACTTACGGATCCACACTTGTCAACAATAATATGAAAGTTATTTCAACACATGATTAATGACACGACAATCACAACATTTCTGGTTTCAAATTGCCTCTACTGTAGATGGATCCAATTTTCTTGCAATATTTTACTAGAAAGGATCCTTTGAATCCCCTTTGAGTTGGAGGGCTAAACTCTTTAGTGTTCTAACTGCCCCCCTCCCCCTTTGCTTACACAAAAATGGTTCCGGCCCCACTTATTCTTCTCTTTGAGTGAAACACTAAATGTGTCCAGATTTGTGGAGCAAATATATATGGTAGGCCTAGCATTACATACGTTAAAAGTGTCCTAAAAGTTACAAATGGGAAAAAGTACTGGAAAAATAGCTTTTACACATTGTATATAAACTAAGGTCTATTAGATTATTGAAATCTCTGCCTTTAGTTACCGTAAACAGAATTTAAATAGCATCTGGAGGAATTTAATAGTCATAAATTGTATTGCATCCAATGGTTATGGAGCTGTGCCCCCTTAACCCCCCCCCCCCCTGTCCTTTATACACCTCTTGTTGGGTGTAAGAAACAGGAATATTGGGGGAGTTTAATTTAGATT